>PVKU01007590.1:63322-85258 GCA_004027475.1 Anoura caudifer | reverse complement strand
AGAAAAAAACCTCTGGAAATGTAATTTTGTTTTAATTCTCTCTTCAGTAAGGACTCAAGTAGATTAGCTTGAGTTTTCTTTTAAAATATTTTCTGCATACTGTACTAAATAACAAAGACATTATTAATAAAATATCACTCACAATTAAAGACACTATAAAGCTATTTGAAAACTGATGAAAAAATTATGGTTAAAAATTCCTATTATTCTAACTTAGCAGTATGGTCCTAAAAAATAACTGAATAGTTGTTTTTTTTTTCTTAGTTAACTGTGTTTTATTTAGTGAAATTTTAAAAATTGAATCAATTTTTTCCTCTGTAGTTTGCACATTTGTATTGTAATGCTAAAACCTTTATAATGCTATATACCAGGCTCTATGCTTAGATCTCATATATAAAAATTTCTTTAAACCCTGCAAACTCTTATAAGCTAGGTACTATTGAGGCCCCTATTACACAAGTGAGCAAACAAGGCACAGAGAGACTAAATAACACATCAAAGACTAAGGCAGTAAATGATGGTTCAAGGACACAAATCCACCACTCAACCTTCCTTGGTATCAATTTAGAGATTTCTACAGATTAGTGTTTCTACAGGGAGACTGCTGGTAACTCACATGTGAAATGTGCACTGCTTTCCCTGCCTGTTTGATGGAAAACTGAAACAAACTGAATATGATGTCCTGAGCATGAAACATTAAGGAACATGGTAGGTATAAAGGACCCATGGACAAGGACAATGGGGGGGGGGACTGAATGTGGGACAGGGGTGAACATGGCAGGGGAGAGCAATGGGGGAAAATAGGAACAACTGTAACTGCACAACAGTAGAAAAAATTACCACTTAATAATCACCCACTTAAAACATTCATTTTCTATTGAATTATGGTTATTATTATTTAGCTAATGGTTCTTGCCATGAAAGCAGTGTCAACTAAGCAACACATCTATGAAATAACTACTTTTTGGAAATTTGTATTTTCACAGGTTTCTTAGAACTAAACTTCTATTTACATAAAGACTAGACAAAGTCACTATGGAAAAGAATGAATTCTCTCATTCTATAGCTTCCCTTAAAGTAGTAACAACTATACAACATACTTTTCCTCCGGGCATGACTGGTGACAAGACACTTCACGGATTATAAATTTAAATCCTTATACAGTGTGCGATATAGATCATGCAACCGACTTTTGCCACTGTTCCCCTTTAATTTAATATTTGTGTTAAATGAACCCCCCACTGCAAATTTCATATGAATTATGTTTCCTATTATACTTTAATTAATTAGACTTAACCTCTGAGTACTATGATAGTTCACAATACTTGAATTCACTTTTAGAGTCAATGCTATTATGACACATTATTTAGAACAGTATTTTAGACTAATTTTCAATGTAAAGTAAAATTTAAGGCCTTAATATCACAATAAAGGAGGTAGCTATAATTTTGTACTATAGTTTAGCATTTTTTTGTGAAATACCTAACTATGCAAAAATAATTTTATAGCGATAACAAGAGACTTTACCCTTGGGATATGTTATTATATCATGAAAATGTAATTTTTAGGCTTTGCTGTGTGTGTGTGTGTGTGTGTGTGTGTGTGTGTGTGTGTGTGTGTATCCCTTGCAACAGAAACATTAATATCCAGATTGGAAACAATGTCTGACAGTTCTATGCATACAATTCTTATGCACACAAGACAGATATTCATATATACTAGATTACAAGATTGACATTCTCTTCTCTCCTGAGTTGGTTATTTTTATCTATGGCTTTTTAACAGAGCCTTGAAAAGATGGTCAAAACCACCATAATACCATTACAATACTACAAAATGGACACATATTAAGAACCATTCCCTTCCACTGCCATCAGTAGTCTATCTGAGCATTAACATGCATTTGACTTCAACAGTGTCAGTTACTGAAATTGCCTTCCTTACTAGTAAACAGTATCTCAAATATGCCTAAAATCACAAATAATAGAAATATCATTGTTAGTTGCCTACTCCAGTTACGTACTGACTTGTTTCTTCAATTTAAAAGAAATTTCATGCTATTTCTGATGAGGAAAACACCAAACACTGACAGCAGCCAGACTGGGTCTCAAGAAGACCCCAGGACCTCAGCTACAACTGCTGCACATGGGAACATGATTACCTTTGATGGTGGTGACCGAAGAAGCGGACGTCGACCTGATTGTCCTCTTTCTGCATGACTTTGGCTGGCCAGAATCCAAAACCTTTCATTTTAGCCCAAACCAGTTCATGATTAGGTATCTGGAATAAAATGTTACCCTGTCATATTACTTTCAAAATATTAAATACAAGTCTATTGTTAATACTGAACTATTTAGTCAAGTATAACTCATTATTTTGAAATATTTCTTTCTAACTCCTAACTAAACACAAAGAGCTTTTTATCCCCCCGGGACTGACTGATTTTGCCTCCAAGAAAACCACCAAAAATTAAAATTTGCATTGAAGTAGAATATGGACCTTCATTTCTGAGAAGAGATAGGAAAAATACTCGCTTAATATCCTGTAGCTCTACGGAATGAGGTAATGGGGCCAAAAAGAAGGGCCTCACTGTGTTTTGTGAGCCTGTTAGAAATGGGGGAATTTTAAGCCCTGATTCGAACGTGTCTAATCAGAGATCCAAATTTTAACATAACTTTCAAGTGACTGAGAAGCACAGTAACTTCTCAAAACTGGCTGCTCTCAGATGGCCTTTTGTAATACACCTGGTACCTTTGGGCCCCCCGGAACATTCACAGGCTTCTCTCATCAGCACCTTTCCAGAAATGATGTCATTTTCAGGGAAATTATACACCTATAAACCTATATAAAGCCACAGATTTCTTGTGAAAAGTTGTTTTTCCCATGTCTCAGTTTTTAATACTCATTAAAATCATATGTACTGATATAAAGAAACATAGGAAGGATCATAATCTTTAAGCAAACTGGAAATAAATTTCCTTAGAGCACCATACATTTAAGAGATAAAAAACAAAAATTACAAAATATCACCTACACAAGGATAGCAGAACCAATTATCAGGACGAGCATTTGACAAATAGAAGCAGTTCTTGCAAAGCTGTAGCTCATCCAGCTGAAAAAAGAAAAGCCACTATTTTAGCCTACATAAAATATATATGTGCATTAAACTATATAAAATTGATCCAGTAAATTAACATTCTCATTCATGTACACAAATACCCTTGAATCTTGTTCCTAAGCTTTAGTTTTCAATAATACTGGAAAAGCCTTCCACTTTCCTGTTCAAACCACCCCCATGGTCACAGACTGCACTTAAAACAGAAAACGAATTCCTTACACAAGGCTTATGGCATGTTTGACCTCTCCTTTCCAGCCTCACTGGTGCCTTTGACCATTTAGCACTTGGATTAATGCAATTTACTCAGAAAGGTCTTCCTCATCCATCATATAAAATACCCACTACCAATAATAGCAGTCCTTACTTTGCCTCATTCTTCATTTTAGTCCTTGTTTTCTTTCATAACATTCTTTTACAACTTATAAAGAAATATTTTTGTCTATTTCTTTTTTGAGTCTCCTTCTTCAGAATACAGTTCCATGAGCAGAAAGCCAGTACCTTGATCACCATTTCCTTCCTCCTAATGCACTGCATAGCACTTAGCAGACACTCAATAAATATTTGCTAAATGAAATTTTAAAGTCAAATTTGAAATGAATTCAAGGGACAAAAACTTTTATATAATTAAGATACTTTTGCAAAGATAATATTGTTACATGTGAATGGTTCAAATAAGAAAGACCACACAGACAAAAAAACCTTCCCAAAATATGTATTTAATTTATTATATAAATATGAACTTTGGTTGTTTTTTTGCTTGTGTAGTAGCTTTCATTCAATGAGTGTAACATTTGTTAATTGCCTGCCTCATACAAAACATGTAAAGGAATTACTATCTAATACATTAAGGGAAGTTAAAGAGCAAAGTTTCTTTGCAGAAATTACTTAGTAACTAAATCTCCCAGGATGTATCTGAGAATAATCTGCCAGAATTCCCCCGCTCCATTTGCATTATTTCCCATGTATGCCAAACACAGACATAAAATTATAATTAAAGGAAATGACAAAATTAAAATATATTTAAAATGAGTGGAATTCTGAAATAAATTAATTTGGAATATAGTGAGAGTTTAATTAGTAGGCATGGACAGTACCTCATGACAGGTATCTTTATACAGCATCCTTGCTATGTCAGCTTGCTCACTGTCTGCTATAATTAAAGAAAGATACCTATTACCAGTAATCTGGAAACACAAGACTATCAAAATTAATAAACTCATTCAAATTTTCTTGTAGTTTGACAAATGTGGACATATACCACTTAAACCAAAACGTGTATTTTAAATGAAGTTCAGGCCACAAAATAAAATTGTACAGGCAGCTTTAATTTTGCAGCCTTTCTTTACCTTTAAAAGATAGGGTACTAATGGGAAAATGACCAGAATTAATCACAGTGCTTATAAGAAGCCTCTCAACCAAGTTTAAAAATTTATACACAAAACTATAAAAAGCAATATTTTCATAATTTAGTATACTAGTGTTTTGCTTCTGGACAATTCTATAAGCTATAACTACATTACCAAATATTTTAAAGATTAAATCACACTATTACCTAGAGATCATTAAAATATTAATTCTATAAAAAATATATTTGTTTTATAAAATATATTTCTCAACATAGAATGTAAATGGTATGAAAAAATGCAAAAGCAAAAACAAAAAATATTCAACCTCCATAGAAAATCACTGTGTTGTGGAGAAGCAGCTGAGCATCAGCTTTGAACTCTTCATAACTTCGGTATTTCCCTTCATTTACTTTCTGCAGTGGTCAAAAACAAAATGGCAAAAGAGTTACTAATGAAAATATTTGTCTGTGTTATGCTAATATGGTTAGAATATGGGACAGAACACAATTTTCCAGAATGACATCATGGCTACTCCTGTGTTGCCCAGTATTATGGACCATGTGTGAAGAGAAACCCACAACTTCATGTGCGGTTAGAATGTGACAGGATGGTAAGGTGTGGCAGGTCTGATCTGCAGCAGCCACCACTGTCCTCTGTATTAACTTACTACTAGAGTGAACCTGGCAGCCTGAACATTTCAATTACTTAGCAATGATAAAAGCTACTGCTAAGCTTTGTAAATAGTGAAAGCTTTGGCCAGTGTGGGGTTGATAAGTCCCTATCCACACGCATGTCAATTTTATAACCCAGGACAATAAAGACTGGGGGGGTGGGAGATGGGGAAGAACTATGACAGTTTAACATAAATAAGAAGACATGTTTATAATTCTGAATTGAGACTAGGTACTAACTTATAATTTAAAAATAAAGGCCAAGATGTTTCTTTAGGCATTGAAGAAATGTCAGGGTTTCTCTCCTACGTTAGAGTGGTCAAGGATTTCCATTATTGAATTCTCTGTAACTTTGCCTTTAACTGCCAAAGAAAAGAATTATGGAGGAAATTTAAGGGGTTTCTGGAGGAAGACAGAATTTTTAGGAGGTATGACAAAGTTAATTGACAGGAAGAAAGCATTTTCTTATCCTGGTAATATTTTTAGGAAATAGGTTTGAAAATTGCTTGGCCTCTAAATGCTAAAATGGTAAGGCCTCTAAAGAATAATTAAGAACCCTCCTTTCTGCTGAAAATTCTCCAAAACCCAATTCAGTTGCCCTTTTTACAGAAATGCTTTCCCCTGATTCCAAAGCTGAAGGTATGCCTCCTGTCCGTCATGTAAGGCCATGGGGCTTATTCACAAATACTGAATTTCTAATTGTACTGGGCTCCAGTATGCTCAAGTGTTGGCACTGTCTGGAGATCCCCAGGTGGCCCAATATACACCCAGGTGGAGGACAACTGCACCTTTGCAATTTGTAAAGTATGCACCCCATATGGCTTGCATTTTTGTCTAGACTGTAAGCTCCTGAAAGCATAAAAATGTCTTCCTCTACTTTCCTTATGGGCTTTTGCTCATGACCATCATTTGCCAAGCACAGGACCAAGACACCATCCATCCACCTGGTGTTCTCTACGGAGAGAATGGGATCAGACTGGGGGATCTGAGAAGGTGACATGCAAAGACAGGGACGGGAAGGGAAGTGGAGTTCATTCTTCAGAGGCTTCACAGGGTTTAGGAAAAGAGGCTATACCTGAGGCTATACAATCTGTCTGAAGTAAGTAAATTTTAAATTACTTGTTTTTATTTCAGCATTTGACAGCTACTTTAGGGGAACAACCTTCATTTACCCTTTCTTTCCACTGAAAATAATATGCCTTCAGTCCTCATCTGCTAAGGGGATTAGGAAACTTTTAAGATAATCTCAAATAAATCCTGTGGTCTTCCTATAAACTATCATGGCCTACCATAAGATTTAAAAATTTCAAAATGACACAAAAGGTACATAATTAGTAATTCAAAAACCCTAATGGAAAACATTGTCTAAGTGTTCTATGGAAACTTATTGTAATCAATAATTAAATATAAACAAACCTAATAATCCTTAGATAGCACTGGTGAAATGAAGAACTTTTAAGAATTTTATTCAAGTTCATTTCATTGTTTCCCAAGACTCCAGATTAGTTATACACGCTGATTTTTCCTTGAAACTCCCAAGTGCTACTACTAAAACTAGAAATCCATGTCCAGATGTGAATTCTCTAAACCTGAAATTTTAAATTGACCAGACTACCATCCATTTGCTTTAACCAGCAAGTATCAAGAATCTACAGGTGGCTTAAAACCAGGCCTTTTAAAAGATGACACCCAATTTGCACTAGAGTGAGCACACAAAATTTAAGAGAGAGGCCATGCACATGTGGTGGCCATGCCTGGCCAGTTTTACTAAGAGGCTAGGTAGGCACACCCTTGTCAAGAAGGAATGGCAACCAGAATCGCCCTGGGCTGTGAGTCTCTCAGTGACCTGAGAGCCACGGGGTGAGTGTGCAAAGCAGGACAGAAGGCTGGGCTTTACCTCTTGTATGGTGGGGACATCGACCGCTGAGTGCACCAGCCTCCGGTACATCGGGTGTTTGCTGTCCTTCCCCTTTTTATTAAGGTCTATAGCCTGAAAGGTCATTAGATACATCAATTTTAAATGTGGCTAGAGAGAGACAGGTAAACATCAATTTCTAAACAAGTACTTTAGAACATAATGGGAAAATGTACACAGACTATATAGTTTAACATAGCATTTCTTAAGGTTTTGACAGAAGTTACTTTGCAAAGTTCTACTTCATTTTAAATACTATCAATGAAAATGTTCATTTTGATAAATGAGTTTTAAAAATGTAATTATTTCTAATCTAATGCAGCTAAAGAAATGCCGGTTCTAAAACACACACACACACACACAAAATCTAAAAGCCTACTGTAGAATTATCCATTGTACAAAAAGTGACAGCAGTAGTCTCCACCCTTTAAACCACTCTACACATATTTGTTACTTGTCAGTCATTAACTTTTATAGAGTGGACCAGAGTGAAATCTAATGGGGAGACTTGAAAGATCCTGGGGGGCAGGACTCACCCTCTCCTTCATGCGAGAGACAATGAACCTCAGGTATGTGCTCATCTCTTGTTTGTTTGTATTTTTCTTCTTGATGCTCTGTTAAAAACAGAAAGGGCCAGATATAAAATCTGATCTGCATGTCTATATTCATGTAACAGACTTCTAAACATAAAAGGGTATATTCTGCAAAGATGTCACTAAAAGATGCACTACTTCCAACATATCTGATACAGACAAATCTATGAAATTTGCATAGCAAAAATATTTACTGTACTTAGAATCAGAAAATACTACATTGTATTTGAAATAATACCTTAGATAATAATGCATTTGTTCCTTAGTATTTTGAAAACTTAAGCCAGTTTTCAGATGAAAAGAAATGACAATAATGATAACAAATAATGACATAATGTAGAATCACTCATTTTACACACAAAGAAAATCAATGGCTGAAGTCGAATAGTGTGCATTTTAAATTCGCACTAGTGAATGGTGAATTTCAAAATAACACTATTCTTCATTAAACATGTTATTAAAAGTCTGTGTCACTTATGAATTATGTGCAGTGTAGTGGCACACACCTACATATCTATTTTAAAGTGCTATTGATCTGTCCAGTAATAACTCCAATTTCTATTACTCTGGCCTAAAGCTAATTAAGTTCTTCAATTTATCTCTTGGAAATCTAACTTCATATGAAGGAAAAAAAACAAAACAAAACAGGAATCTACTTCTTATGTCTTTCTACATAGCAAGGAAACAAACATGGCAGATACTTGGCCATAAATAGATAGCACAGCAAAGGACTGAGTAGGTCTAGACCATTACTGGACAGATGCTTTAACTTTTTCCAGCTACTACATTATTACTCCCAAAGAAACTTTATATGCAGAAAGTCATCTTAATACGCTGTATACAATAAAAGACATTCCTCACGTAACTAAGAAGTCTTAGCTAGAGCTTAAGCAAATCAATTATACACACAATATTAAAATACCTGAATAAAAAGCATTTTCTTAGCCGGAGATTGGTTCATAGACTTCACATTTAAAGTGACTAGCTCCCACCACTTCTTGCCTGAATTCTTTGGTCATGCACAGACACAGTCAATGGTTTCCTCCTTACCCAGCTGTAAGTTATGACCTATTCACAGAGCTTCCAAATTTATGCCAATTATATAGTAGTTCTTCCCAACCCTGGCCATACTCAAAGACTCTGGTGGAATGTCTTAAAATGTACTTGGGAATCTCTGAGAATTTGAGTTGAAATTTCTAGGGAAGGCCCTATGCTTGTTCACTTATCTATTTAATTCCTCTGGTGGTCGTGACACATGGCTAAGGCTAAGCACCAAGGGTGTAGATGTGGAGTTTAAAAGGCAATGACATTTCTTAGAGCCCAGGTTTATAATTTTTGGAGGAGGAAGGCTTTGATGTGGCTTGTGAATTCTCATTTTTAACAAGATCCCCAGTGATTCTCATGCATACGAACTTGTGAGAACTATTAATTAACCCCATTCCGTAAGCCAGAGCACATCAGAGAACCAAGCTCTGTTCCTGCATTTTGCAAATCACACAGCAGTGTAGAGGGAGTTCTCAGTGGATCTGATGCATAATCAGCTATTAATGTTTTTTGCAAAATGGGCATCCTTCTATGCACTACTTTTTATACTAAACAGTTTGACAAACTTTTGGATATAGGGAAGAGCAAAAAAAAGTAAGAGGACCAAGAAGGGTGCTTTTTCCCCCTCACCTCTTAAAAAACTTACTACATCCTTTTAAAAGAATAAAAACAAATGCTTTCAGCTAAATGCTCTATGACATCAAATATTTTGGGCACAGTACTAAAAAGCTGATTCCAAATAGCAATTTGATCGTTAATTCATAAATTTGTATAAATTCAGATATAACAGCAATGTACATCAGGTCAGAAGTCTTGTATGATACTATCTGGGGATATGTATGGTTCTTACATCAGAGAAGATACTTAGGGAAAGTATACAACTACCATTTTATGTCGTACTGAAATAAAATGTCCCTGAAATATTGACTGCAGTCACCTGAGTAGTGATGGTAGGGATGGGAGCCTCACTGCATCTACCTTGACCCAGTCCTTGGGCTGTTGTGTATGCCACGTATATGCAGGAATACGTTTTTCTCCTTTCTGCGCTCTAAACATCAACCTATGAAGTACTTCACCATTAGTAGGAATCTAACGTCTTCTGCTTTTAGAGCCTTAGAAACTAAAGCGATTCAATGTTTCTCTAGGGGCAACAATGGTACTGTGCTAGGATCAGAATATTAATATAGCCAAAGCATCCTAACTATACTGATTCTTCTTTGAAACAAAAACACTTTGAAACAGTAGGGAAAACCCTATTTTACTTTGTTCAAGTTTAGGTAAATTGTGCACTAAATTGTTCCTGTTTAAATAAAAGTCTATATTAAGTTCCCACTTTCCTTCCACAGAGAATACACAAAACATGGGTGTCACATCTCTCACAATGCTTCACTTTGGATTCACCTGTTTAAACATTCTTAAATGAATTGCTAAATTAGTGTAACCATGTGCAGCAACATTTCTTTCTTGTTGGGAAGAGTGCAAATGTAGTGTTCAAACTGAGGACCTTAATTTCACAAAATCATACAATAAATATAGATGATAATCTCACTTGTATCATGTTTAAATTTGCTTCAAGTTGCTACAGTATCTCTTTTCTACTATGTGCAATTAAAAGTGGTGATATGAGGTTGAAAAAAATGACTATTTCAAGCAAAATGTAAAAGGAAACACAAGAGAGACAGTTGACTTCCATGGCTAAATAGATATGACCTACCCCATCCTTCACAGACCCAATTCCTTCAAAATATAACTCTAAGGTGTTCTACCCCATTTAATAAAGTTCTACCCATACTTAGATACAATGCTGATCAATTGTGGCTGTGCATTAGAACCACCCAAAGAAGCCTTTAAAAAAAATACCAATATCCATTTACACAAAGTTCAAGAACTGGCACAACGTATCTGTGGTGGAAAGTAATGAAAACAATGACTGTCTGGGGGGAGGAGGATTCAATGGTCACATTCTCTGCCTCGGTGGGACTTCGGTGCACAAATGTGTGCCCATTTACTCATCAAACAGTACATTCAAAACTTGTGCAACCCCCTGCAAAGTAAATTTTACCTCAAAGAAAAAGCCTGCTGATGTCAAGATGCCACCCCAGAGACTTGATAATGCTACTTAGAGAGAGGCCTGGGCACTCACCATGCCGACACCCCAGGTGTTACTAACATGTGACTCTGACTGAGAACCACTACCTGGCATTAGTAAAGAGGCTATATACAAACAGGTGCAGTGGTTCCAATTGTAACCACCACTGCTATACTGAGAAGTGTCACATGTTATCTTCAGAAGTTCTTTTTAAAGTGATGCCAGATCTAGTTAATTCTCCATCTACTTGCTCAAACAAACAGAACTAAATCTGTTTTAACTATTTATTCATTCTTTGCAGGTACTGTATTAGAAACGCCAGTGGTTTGAACTGTATACAAGGATTCACCTTGTATAAATGAGTTTCACAGCCAAAAATATATTATTTTGTTGAAAGCCTCTACTACTTGTTTATTTTCTAATGTTGCCCAATACATCTTTTCCGGTGACAAATATGGGATTCTAAGAACTGAAATGCATACAAGCACTTGGGTTGGAAAGTGAACAGCTGCCCTGGTGCTTGGAGCTTGGTGCCTGGACCTTCTGCAGCTCAGGGCGTGCCCAGGAGGCTGAAAGGAGCCTGCTTCCCAAACCTGTGGGCCCAGAAGCTACAGACCCTGAAGAGATGAAAAACCTCTCCCAACAATTTTTGTAGGGATGTTAACATTTGCTATAAGATGCTTTCACATTTGCCAATCTTTTAGGCTTTCTTTCTGACAGTTTCCAGTTACAATTTGGAGATTTAGTATTTCACACAAGAAATCAACAAAGCATTGCAGCTTCTGTCCCAAGAGCTGTACTCAAAGACTTTTGGGGATTTCTTAGGCAACATGGTATGAACTGCCTTATGTGACATTCACAGCAGTGTCTCAGTTGGTACCTGTCAGTCACTTGAGAAAAAGCTTGAGGAAAAGCCACTCTGACTAAAAGAAATTAAAGGGTTAGCTTTTAAGGTAAATAATGTGTTGTCCAAAAAGTTCATCTAGTTTTTTTTCCATACAATGGCTCTAATAGTGCTTAGTTGTCTTTAACTTCATTCAAAACAATTTTGTTAAGATTGTATTGTGACAGCTGTCATGAGTGTGCATTTAAAAAAAAACAATCAATATTGGTAAATTTTTGTGTAGCCATTTTAATATTGGCGATGGAAGAAAATATACATTTTCAGTGTATTATGCTTTATTATTTCAAAAAAGGTAATGCAACTGAAACACCAAGATTTGTGCAGTTATGTGGAGAAGGTGCTATGACTGATAAAACATGTCAAAAGTGGTTTGTGAAGTTTCTTGGTACTATTAACATTTTGGCCAAATAGTTCTCTGCTGTGGGGCTATCTTATGCATTAGAAGATGTTTAGCAGCACCCTTGGCTATTATGTTTAATTTAGTATGGCACTAAAAGCCAATAGTGGGAGATAGCTGACATACTAAAAGTATCTAAATCAATAAAGTTATTGGTGAAAATAAAAAATGTGTCTCTTATTTTTTGGAAAAAACTAAATAGACTTTGTGGTCAATCCAATACTATTATGTCTGTAACATAAGTAAGCAGATAGCTCCTGACCAGTTCAGAAAACATAAAAGTAATGCTGTATATTAATCTGCAGATTATCTCAGATCCAATCCTTTCTCAGGCTTTGAAGAACTCTACAATCTACTTGCAGACCTCAGGACTCGTCAGTTAACGCCTCTCTCTAACAGTGTACAGCTCAGAATCCATCCTACTAAAAGCCCAATAAAGTTCTGGTAACTGTTCATATTACCGAGTAGCATATAGGAGTGATTTGGGTCAACATCTGCACATTATCAAGAGACAAACTTTCCATTCCATGGCCAAAGTTGTAACCATTTTAAAATGACTAAAGTCACACGGTTGAAGCTGTGTTACAAATGTACGTAAGATATCCACTAAAGTGCAATGCTCATAACATTATAGACAACTGAGGGGCTGCTTTCCTCTACTGTAAAGGAAAAAAAAATAAGAGAATCTTAAGCATCTTCCTGAATAAGGGATTCTTAAGCCAGTTACAAACAATTGCTGGGATATAGCAAATTAGATGCGTCTAGTTAGATATCATAGACGAAACATGAACAAAGTGTCACACTCAGTGAATTACAGTGTTTCTGGCTGGAAGAATGTAAAAGTAACTTTTGATCCACATCTGATCATTGATTATAATGTTCAAGTATCATTATTCAAAAGGACACTCGGGATTAAATGGTCTGAAATTTTCAATGTTCCCTAGACAGACCCTACTTTAAATTGTAGAAACATGTAGAGAATGAACTTGTGGAAGTATCACACCAAATACCCAAAAGTTGGGGGGGGGGGAAGAATGTGCAAAATCAGAAATTGAATTATCTTCTCCTTAGATAATGTATTTATGCTGCTGGAGTTCAAATTCAAGTTTCCAAGTCTGAGACTAAAAAGAAAGACAAAGGCCTCACACTTTTGGGGGGTTCCCAATACCCAGCATGTTCCTTCAGCAGCAGGCTCTCCAGGGTTGGCAAACCCTATGTAATGCCAGATAGCAAATGTTTTAGGCTTTGAGGACACACAATGGGGTCGTTCTCAACTACTCAACTGCCATGGTGGAGAGGAAGCAGTCATAAATAATGTGGATATTCCATAAACATGGCTACGTTCTAACAAAACTTGTGGAAACAAAGTGAAATTTCTTATAATTTTCACATCACAAAATATTATTCCTCTTTTGGTTTTTCTTCAACCATTTAAAAATATAAATCCCATTCTCAGCTTAGCAGCAGTATAAAAACAGATGAAGGGCTTGATTTGGCCCATGGGCTGTAGTCTGCCAACCCTTGACTAGTTTTAGGTTCTGGAAAGCAGGGTCCATAATAGCCTAGTTCAGTCTTCTTTTGCCAGGCTCTTACATACTATCTAGCACATAGTAAGTGCAAGGTGAATTGAACTCAGGATAGTCATTACTAACCAACTTCACTGCCTACCAGAAAAAAAATCCCATGTCCAGTAGTTTAACTCAATATACAAGATTCATTCAAAATGAGAAACATTAATTACATACCCAATATGTGTTGGCATATTCTAGCCACTATAATCTATTTTGCTTACTTCTGGGTGTGAATCAGTTCATTGCTTTATAACACCTAAATATCCCTGTTGGTCTCCAACAACCAAAGGCTCACTTAAATGTTAATGAGCTCACAAATTTGGGGCGCTTGCTGAGAAGCAGATTCCTGAGCCTCAGCCCAGAGTCCTTGTTCTACACACATTTAGAACACAAGGTGATTCTGGTACAGGTGGCCCCTGGATGCTAGTAGAGAAACATTAATCTGCGTCTGAATTATCTGCATTGTTAGAGGAATCAAGATGCTTCAACCTCTCTTCAATAACTATGTGTAATCACAGAAAAAAATCACAATACATTTTATCTACACATGAATTGCCTATGTTGTTATTGAAATCAGAGGCTCTAAAGTATTCTCTAAGACCGTTTGTAATGAATGCATACAAAGGAATGAAAGTAGTCATAAGACTCCAAAGTCTGAGACTTTCAACAGTACAGCTGTTCTGGTGGAAGTGGCCCAAAGTCCTGTCATGTCTCCTCCCATTATCACTGGGACCTCAGTAGCCCTATCAATGACAATCATATTCTAGGATAATTTTCTAAAAATATACTACATTCAGTCTTTTTCACCCTCAGTGCTGACACACTGAAATTAACTATCCATTAAGATCAAAAGATCAGAACATCACACCTATCGCCAGTTTTAATGGTGGAAAAGATGGCTTACTCACTTCTGTATGTGAGGGGCACCACACATTTAACCATGTGGATTCCCTTTAACTCCAATCCTCAATCTTCACAATCAATCAGCAAGTTATCTGCACTTGAGTTTCTAGCAATAGTTCTTATTTTTTTAAGTTAAAGAAAGGTAAATTTAAGTTTTTAAATATCTCTTAAGCTGTCACAAATATGTCTTCTTACACACAACTACAAGTTGGAACTCTGAGGATAATGATAATGCAAACCCCTAAGAACGTCCTGAGGTGGATACTTGGAGCATGCTAGCAAACACAGCTCCACTCACAGCCCCTGGTTCTTACTGTGTGGAAACTGGTCTTGCAGAACCACTAATGCATAGTGTTTCTAGACCTGTTCATCCAGATTTACAAACTGCACTGAATGCTACTCCAGCTCTATCTATATTTATTAATTTTTACAAACTCAGCTCTTTGTGCTGACTGAGGTCAGTAATTTATAACTAACTCCAGATGATATAATCAGCTTTCAGCTTTGTAGCATCCAGTCTGGGATGACTTACAAACTATTAGAGCATCTCTAAATTCTACAGGCCACAAAACCAACTGGTATTGTAAAAAAATGCATTTCTAAATCCACTACATCCACATATTCACAAAAAATTGCTGAAATATTAGCTACAGAGAGGAGTGTTATTATGTATGTCAGAAATTTTATCATTTAATATTAAAATGCAGTTTGGAGGGTAACTTTAAGCTCCTTCGTGGCATATTATAAGAACTAGAGAACAGAAAAGGCACATTCAGAGAAACTTACACAACCAGGTTTTGTACCTAGTTGTTCCTCACCTTCTACACAATTCTAATTTTTAAAGAAAGAACAAGATTCAAAAGGCAGAGAGAGAATGCATTCCTCAGTGGAGTAAACCTTTCCATTATTTTCTGAAAATAAGTTAACCTGTCTCTCTGTTTTTCAGGTCAAGGACTAAGGATTATTTGTTCTCTGCTCTCTGCTAACAGAGGTTGACACCAGCCAAGGGGAATACTACCTGCCCATCTGTCCACATCTCCACCTCCCACCTCATGCATTTGCGGACAATACAAGGGGAGCATTCCAAACCTCCAGAATTTATATATAAAAAATTATTTATTCTTACATGTTTAAACTTTAGTCACCTTCAAAGTACTCTCCGATTCATGCACTTACACCTGTTGAGACTTTTTTCCACCGCTCAGGTTTTGAACTTGTCGATTTTGATGCCTGTTAGTGCTTCTATACTGTTTTTTGTTTTACCTCTTTCACAACAGCAAAATGTTTCCCTTTGAGGACTTTTTTCATCAGGGGGAACAACAAAAATAAAGTCGCTCAGGACAAGATCAGATGAATAGGGAGGGTGGGGCATGGGCTTCACACTGTTTTTGGTCAGAAACTGCTGAACACTCAGCACGGTATGGCAGGTGTGCTCTGGAATCATGCATCACGAAACGGGCAAACGTGTTGAAAGAGTCTTCAAAAAAATTCACTGAATTTGAATGCAGCCTCTCACAACACCACCAACTAGTACACTAATACAGATGGGTTTCTAGAACACTCACTTATCAGGGAAAGCCTGTACTACAAGAGACCTGCCCTCCCAATAACAACTCAGTCTTTTTGGGGGTCCTACTCTTGTAAAAGGAAACTGCCCTTTGTGCTATTTTCAGTTCATCATTACTGAAAACACTAAATGAGCTTTCTGTTTATTTAGATTAAGTAGTAACCATCCTGATAGAACCCAGCCCACCTATATTACATACTTAATCCCTTAGAATTAAAATCAAAGACACCCTGCTGGTGTAGCTATTGGACCTGCAAACCAAAGGGCCTCCAGTTTGTTTCCCAGTCCAGGCACAAGCCTGGGTTACAGGCCAGTCCCTGGTGGGGGGCATGTGAGAGGCACCCACACATTGATGTTTCTCTCCCTGTCTTTCTCCCTCCCTTCCCCTCTAAAAATAATAAAATCTTTTTTTTTAATTTTAAAATCTTTTTAAAAATCGAAGATAAAATTTGTTTAAGATTCTAAACGAGCCACCGAACACATATATCATGAAGACAAAATACACCACTACCCAAAACATTTCACAGTCATATCTAAAGCCTTCCTGACCGTATACATTGATAAATTCATCATAATAAGGCAATTAGAAAACACGGGCATTTTTTTCTTTCTTGCTTGAGTCCAGGTAGTTTTATAAAGTGATTAGATAACACTATGTGGGATTTTACAGTTTTATATCCCAGGTCTAATTTTTAAAACCCTTTGGCTTTTATCAATGTTCCCATTACTTTTTCCTCTAGTCAGGCCAATGATGATTGGTAAAACTGCATTATAAAGTATTTGATTTAGACAAAGGTCTTTGAAATTAATTTTCTACTTTGTTAGTAAAAGGCAATTTGATTCGGCTGGCTTTAAAAATGTTTTAAATATTTCATGTTCATTCATATTCAATACTGTGAATACTGTCCATCGATTTAAAGAAGGAAAAAAAAGAAGCTTCTACTTCTATTTAACTTAAAAATCAAATCTCCATTCCCAATTTGTTAATATTTATCTTGAAGGTAAAGGTACTTACTTTTAAGGTTAAAATATTAATAAACTTCCCATATTAACAAAGGAAGACCAACCAGAAAGAACAGTTGCAGTTTCATAGCAAATAAACAATAAAGAATTTATGTTGAAAATATTTTCACTTAGCATTTTGTCCCATTTCATTATGAATATTAAATGAGCATTCTCCTGACTTTTGGAATTTAAAAAATTGTACTGCCTGCCTTCCCAAAAGAATGAAAAATCAATTCAGAGGTAAATTTCTATCTCCAGTTTCAAGAAACAGCTTTGATCATGACTTTTTCTTTAGTTACCTGAACAAACAGGTCACAGTGCAAATGACTCAATATAACTTTACCCAGAACTAAGCTAACATTGAAAAGTTGGTATGTATCCACACTTGATAAAACTCTAAGTGACCTTCTAATAGCAATTTAGTCTTGGTTTGGTTTTAGTAGACCAGTTTAATTCTTTCATTTTCAGTATCTGCCTAATAAGTATACTATAACTGAGGGGGGAGGTGGGGCAGAAGTATAGTATCTAGGATTTACCATCCAATTTAAAAGTTAATTTGAAATGCCTTCTATAGACTTCTTTCTGTATATGTATTTTTAAATTATTAAGTTTCCTATAAAATATATTTTAAAGAGAAGCTGCAGTAGGGAACTTTAGGAATAGTTCTAGTTAATGTTAAAGTACCACTAAGGGGCGCTCTTCCTTAGATCATCAGAGAAACAGGAGTTACAAAGTTGGAAGAGCTTTTTGGATTAGATGTAGGACCAATATATATTTTTAAATTATTAATAAAATCCTCCCACATAGATTTTTCTTCATTACCTTTACAGTTTTTTGTTATTTGTCTGTTTTATCAATGAGCTAGGTTGATTCACCATACAATTGTATATTAACAATTTAGAATTTATGATCCTTAAAAATGCTACCTGAAACATGTTGGGGGATGAGTATTTTCTAGTTTTTAAGGACACACTGGAGTAATATGCCCCCATAATATTACCTTGAATACCCTTTTCTTTGTGACTTACAGTGATACTTTATATAAAATTCACAATAAGTATGTTTTAAATGGAATGTAAAGTGAAACAAAATTTGTTAAAGGATATAAAGAACTGTGATATAAAATTTTTATAATATAAACACCTAATATAAAAATATTTGGGTGGATTTCATTGGATCAATATTCCCTTTTAGAGGCCCAAATATGGAAAAGGGGACAAGTAGGTAACTGTGGTCTTCCTATTCTAGCACTTTTTATGTGCTTACAGTAAAGGCATATAGTACAAAAATTCTGCTCCCTAATGACAAATTTTAGTCCACATATAAAATTTTCATGTATATGACCCTAAAAGGAGCAGTAATGTGAATATATAACTCCTCCAAGTTATGAAAACAATGTTCATTTATGTAAGGAACATGAACATGTTAAAAGAGGAAAAAAGAAAATAGGAGCCCACTTTCAAAATACATCTCAAAATTGTGAGGCTGGGAAGTGGCAACTAATTTGTTTGGCCGTACATAGTTTCTTTTCCCCAAAAGTTAACTTTCTGACTTATGGGGTACCAGATTCAGAGCAAATGCAGCACTATCAGATATTATAGTCATTAACCTGTGCACTGCACTGTATTTTACAGCCACAATGCAGCGTCTGCTATACAATCTGCTATACAGCTTCAAAGGAAATGAGGGCCAGTGGCAAGGAGCAAGCTGATTTATGCCCTTCCTTTAGAATTCTTCCAAGTCCTAACCATGGCCTGACAGGGAAAAAAATGCCAGGCCAGTTATGAGGCAAACTTTTCTACCAGATGCTTCTGTGGGAGCAGTACAGGCATTCAGAATACACAGTTCTAAAACAGCACTGTATAATACAGTAGGTAGCCACAGCCACATGTGCCAAATTAAATTCCAGTTCCTGGGTCTCACAAGCCACATTCAAGTGCTCAACAGACACACAAAGACAGTAGTCCCTACTGAACAACCCAGAAAGAACACTTTTCACCCCCACAGAAAGGTCTCCCAGAAAGTACTGCTCTAAAAGGCAACAGGGTGCACCAATGTCAGGTGTGATCATAGGGTTTCTTATAACTACACATGAACCTACTCATACATTGTTTTAAAAACTGCAAGTAGTCAGCTCTCTATCATAATATTCACCAGGAGGACTTGAAACTAGCAAGTGTGTGGTACATGCACACACTTATGATGTTCCCCATATGTTCCCCATATGAACATGTGCATGCACACTTATATATACACATCTATGCACACACAACACTGATGTGCACATGTCCCCCCTCAACATACATACCCATGCTTATGCAGGCATGCACCAGTGTAGGTACACACACCAGCCATTGATGCTTGTGTGTGCGTGCACACACACACAACATGAACCCACACACACAGGCTTGTGTATCCACCCAGGCCTGCCTTCTGTAACCACAGCATCAAAAGATAAAATGAGGTTGTAATTTGGAAAATATGTATGAGAAAATGAAGCAACATTAAAATAGGACAGCCATTTGTGCCCTTTCAAATTAGCAACAAAAATTGGACAACACTTTCATGTTAACATAACTGGGCATAATCTTCTGCAGGACAATTCAGTGATTTTTATCACAAATTTACAAGTGCCTATCCTTTAAATTTAAGAATTCTACTTCAATGGATTTATCCTATGAAAGTGATCAGACAGAATCACATAGATATAAGTAAATTAATTTGTCTTTAAAAAAATTGCCTATATTGCTTTTTAAAGATATATTTTCTAGGCAAATAAAATCTCAAAAACAATTTTAACTTAAAAGTTAAGGTTTTCTCATTATTTTTCCTGGAAAACTCATAGCTATTTCAAGGAATATAAAATTTAAATATACCCAATATAAAATTCAAATATATCCAGTAATGAGATGACTGCTCTTCAAAGTGGAAAGTGTGCCATGATTCTGGACATAGAAACATGAACAAGACTCCTTCAACAGGTTAAGTTTTTGTGCAATGTTACTCATCAGACAAGCCAGTGGAAACGACGTAATAAGCATCAGTGGGAAACTGGTCAAATAAATTATAGCATATTCTGATACTTAGAATACAGATTGGGACATCACTGAATATAAACAAACTGGCTCCATCCAGCAATGTACATAAAGTTACACAGATACAAATACAAATGGATGGGTGGTGGGGGTGGGAAGAATTTGTATGAACATTTGCCTATGTGACAGCATTTCCAGAAGTTGTATTTATTTTATTTATCCTCCTCTAAGTTATTTGATTTTTTACAGCCAATTTAAAAAAACTATCAAATCTCCCCTTTTTTAACTAGTGAGAGTTTTCAGTAACAAGATTGTTAAACAGAACGATACTCAAATTTTCTTCAAAGCAAAATTCTAACTTGCTATTCATAGGCTATTTTTCAGTAACAATCTACTATATCTGTAAAGTAATACTTTAATATCTTTAGAAAGGCAAACATTTCAAAGAAATATGCTTACAATTGTGAAGTTCCTAAAATTATAAAAACTAATTAAATTATTTTAAATTGAAAAAAAATCTTATCATTGATGTCTTAAAATTTCAGAAACAGGTATTTGAAGATGCTTGAACTGAAGTAATTCTGGTAACAATAACTGATAGCTGGGTGAGAAAGAACCTATTCTAAGTGACTTTTTAAAATGAATCCTGTCCTGGATGGTGTGGCTCAGTGGACTGAGCACTGGCCTGTGAACCAGAGACACTGGTTCAATTCCCAGTCAGGGCAATTGCCTGGGTTGTGGGCCAGGTCGCCAGGCAAGGGGTGCTTGAGAGGCAACCACACATTGATGTTTCTCTCCTTGTCTTTCTCCCTCCCTTCCCCTCTCTAGAAATACATTTTTAAAATATTAAAAAAACAACAAAAAAATGAATCCTCACATGTACTCTTAGTATGTTTTAAATTAGAATTGACATTCTCAGAGACTTTTTCAATGCTGTAGTAGCAAAGATTATATGAAAACAAAAAGCTGTTTGATACTAGAAACGTTTTAAACTTGAATTTTAGGTAGTAATGGTTGAGTTCCATCTACTACTTGCTATACCTGCATTGAAGTTTGGTTCTGGGCTTCTTATCTTCAAAATTCCTCATTAGTTTACCTAATTAATCTATATTCTTTACAAACTTTAATTAAAAAAATAGAAAATATCATTATTCTGGTTTGGAACCACAGTTCTAAAGTTTCAATCTCTCAGTTGTCTTAGTCCACAAATATTTAAATCTCATGTTAGATTATAAAAAATGACTGTTTAAAAATGAATCAAGCAAAACCTTTTACCTTAAAGATGTCTAAAATTCCACTCAAATTTCAAGGTTATTATTATCTCTTCTCCCAGGAAAAGAATTAACATTAATCTTTTTCTTGAAACTAGCAATTAAAATAGAATAATTCTAAAATAGAAAAATAAACTTCTTTGGAAGTTTTAAAGCTGAAGATAAAACCCCAACCCAGACATAGGTCTTCTGAGCCTAACCAAAGGAGCAGCTAGCTAACAAATGTGTAACAATTTTTTATTGACTAAGCATCATTTCAGTAAATGTAATAATATCCCAACATGATAACAACTACAACTGACAAAGGCAAAAAGAAAATCAGAGGAAATAAAGTAAAATAGAATGGGATAAGCTAAGTTCCATTTTGGCTATTCTGTTTCTGTGTGAGCCAGTAAAACTCTCTGAAATTAAAAAAAAAAAAAAAAAAAAAAAAAAAAAAAAAAAAAAAAAAAAAAAAAAAAAAAAAAAAAAAAAAAAAAAAAAAAAAAAAAAAAAAAAAAAAAAAAA
>PVKU01007590.1:0-63222 GCA_004027475.1 Anoura caudifer | reverse complement strand
CAATTTCCATTCTTCATGTAAAGAACTGAAAACACCCACAATAAAATTTAATTCATCCTCAAAACTCCTGTTTAAATTCTTTACTATGAAAATAACAATATTAAATACTAAAAAGCTATGGTTGTAAAGACATAGTATGTCCAGAATTTATTTCCTAAGTTCGTGAGTCCATATTATTTGATCAGTGACCCCATCTCTTTTATACATTTATTATCGTAACTGCTTTTGTTCTTAAGATCTCATTGTTCTTTACTTTAGTGTAAAGTGTTACCAGAAAACAGAAAATACCTATTTTTAAATGCACAAATGAGAATAAACTATAAATATTAAATGCAGTTCCCACATTACCAATTACAGCAATTTTTTGTAGACACATAAATTTTTGCCACAAAGAAACACAAAGAAAATATCTACAACTTGAGGCATGACACTGATATATTCAGATCTAGGAATTTATCACTGTCATCTGTACACATGATTTTTTAATGCTATCTCAACTGTCTTTTGTCTGCCTGTGGATTATACAAGTATGCTGGTAGGAGATGAAGTACACTTTAGTAATACAAAATCATAGGCACTAAGGGAAGACTAGAATGTACACTGCATTTTGCTCATCATACTGGCAGATAATGTTTGGCTGATACTAAAGAGAAGAAAAATTATGAAGACAAAACTTTTTTTGGAAGAATAAATGAATCTTTAAGTTACTCCAGTATTACAAAGTATATTTACAAACTGAACTCATTAGTAATCAGGTCAATTTGCATGGTTCCAAGTAAGTATATTCATAATTTTAAGTACAAAATAAAAGAGGTTACAACCAAGTAATTCCCTGCTAATCACCACCACTGCCATATGTAATGTAGTATTAGGTATCACACATCACTTGTATACACACACACACCACAAGCACATCCATGTATACTTTTCCATGGGGAAATAATATGAATGAAAATAATTATGGAAAGTACCTATTTTACCTACCAGCCTATTTCATTTTGCTTTACATTAGAATGCTTTATATACAACTGTCCCATCCCTCCACCCTCCAGATGAAATATGAGGAAAAAGAAACTAACCCATGGTTGACAAAAATAAAGGCAATGTTACATGAATATAAATGGGAAGTAGATACAGACATCTCCAACAATGCGCCTTTAGCTGTGTTTTCTGAGTAGCAGAGGACACATTGAACAGGCTTGGTATGAAAGAGTTTCTTGATCCCCAAAGGCTATTTACCGAAGCAGTCATACAATCCAGAGGCAAGTGTAAAGTAAGGGAAGAGAGGGTATTTTTATGTGATCACAACTTTCTAAAATCCATACCCTGAATATGTCATGTGTTCTGTGATATCCATTTATGAGTGCTCTGTGTTCATATACCATCATTTCAGCAGATAACCCCCACCCTCCAGTATTTTATCCATCAACCTGGCACGACCACCTGGGGTATCTTTGTGCAGCTATTGTCAATGAACTCCAACCCTCTGACCAGCACATTAAAGCTCATATAGGTACTCACCCTGCAAACTGGGCACTGCCAGTGACTACTGCTGTCTCTAAGCCTGTACTCATCAGACAAACACTTGGAATGATACACACGAAAACACAGGTCACATATCAACACCTCTCCAGGCAAATGGCATTCAAAACAATACCAGTCATGATTTTCTGTTTCCCAGTCCTACAAAAAATACAAAATAATTTCGTATGACATTTTGTCAATATCTGCAATAACTAAGAACAAAATTGAAACTAAAGTCCATCAGAAGTTAAGCATTTTAAACAATTTTAGACATTTAATGTGTTAAAACAAGAGGGAAAAATATCTAGAAATTTGCTTCTTTAAATTTTAAATTCTTTCCTAAACAGTATTAATATTCAAGATAACTTAAGGTGATTTGATAGTAAAACCAGTTAAGTCCAAAGCCAATCCCAGTTCTAACATTTATCTTCCTTTTTCAAAAAGTATAATCTATGGAATAATTTCTTCAGTGAACTTAAAATCCCAAACAAACATCTATACCTTAGTATTTCAAATAAACAAACCTCTGTTTTGTTCTGTTTTTAAAAAATATGGAAGAATTTAATCAGCACACTGTGGCAACAGAGAAAATAGTAATAAATGGTGATGCTCACTATTCTTATCTTCTCATCCATGGTATTGGATGCTTTATTGAAAATAACCATTAATCAGAATGTCCATGTTCTGATAGGTTGTCAAATTTTCAGGGTCTGTTGAATTTGGAAAAATAAATTGAAAATGTGAACTAAAGGTTTAATCACATTCTCCAAAGGACATTGCCATTAAAAAAAAAAGAAAAGAAAAGAAAGTAGGATCATTTTTCTTTTTAGGATTATTTTCTTACTGGGACTATTCCTGGAAATAAAAGACCATAACTAGAGGTATACAGGCTTTCTTCAACCTTTTTTGTTGTTGATGTTACACTCTTTCTGTCCAGCCAAAACCATTTAAAAAGAAAAATGTTGTAAGTTCTCTTAATTTAGAATTCATTCTTCATAAATATCACGCTTAGATTTTGTCAAAAAATACCTGGATTAAGAGTGATGGATTAATTCTCAGCTTTCTTTTGTAGATGTGGTTAACTAAGTGAACAATGGTTTAATCAATGTTTAGCATAATCAAGCTCACTACCAATGAAGGTCTTGAAATTCCAAATATAGGCTCTGCCATCATTTTTCTTTTATAAATCACTGTCTATACTGTTTCTGAAGTTGAGCAGTTTTCTTGCTTTCTCTTATGTCAATTACTCCCCCAATAAATGGGTTTCAACAGCACTTGTTTCTGTGACACCTTTGGCGGTGGAGGTTGAAATGTATTAATTACTGCCTGACCAACATGACAAGGCTACAACCCAATCCTTCAGAAGGAAAGAGTCACTAATGTTCCAAAATTCACATTCAGACTAATGGCTAGAGCACATTAGTAAATTCATCAAAAATGTAAACTTTTGGTTTGCTTTTAGTTCAGAAATTGTGGTCTTTACAGACCAAAGTATTAAAAAGAAACATAACATTTCTAGTTATTTGCTGCAGATATAAATACTATAATAAACTTACACTGGAGTAATTTCAGTCAGGGTGCTTAAAATATGTTAAGATACTGGTTGGACATAAAATACTAATGTGTGCATGATAGTAAAAAATCTACCTCACCAAGTTTGGCATAGTGGCACCAGAGACAAGTGTGTGTGGTGTTTGGCTGTACTAAAACAAGTCACTGTAACATTTCACAAAGTTTATTTATATGTAAGATGAATTTTAGCTGTTTTAATTTTTATATTGAAAATCATTGATAGATTAGTTTCCAGTGGATAAGATACTTTGTTCTATTCTGAAATAACAGAACTCTTTCCAAGTATAAAACAAAATTATTTCAGAATATTTTTTCAATGTTATTCAGAAATATCTAAAAAATTTTGGTGGCTTATACTTGACCCATTATTAACAAAACAAACTGCAACTTTCATTATTTGAATTTTTACATTAATTCATCTTCTTGTGACTCACAAAATGTTCTAGGAAAACTAAGGAAAGGTAACGAGAGTGTAATTTAGTTGCACAGCTCTCTAGCCTCTCCACATTACTTCCTCCCTTTTTCTAACCTTATTCTCTCCCACATACCCGTAAAGCAAGATGCAAATGAAATCTTTCCTTATGGATGTTTCATGATAGACCTAGTTTTCATAACAATTATAGAAATGAAAATATAATTCAAATGAAGTAAAAGTAGAGAAACATTTGGATGTACTGTTTACATAATACATGTAACTAACCATTATCTGATCTAAGAGAAAGTATGTGCAGGAACTGCATGTGTTGTTCATTTTTTAGCCATAACAATAACTGTTTAGAATATATAAAACATGCAAAGTCAAGTTTAAAAGTTATTGAATTCTGAACCCAGGGCACTTTTCTGAGGTATAAATGATATAATCATGTTTGATAGGCAGAGTTGCCTACAATTTTTCTTTTAGTACATAGAATTTACAAAGTGCTTTGACTAATACTCAATAATGTATGCCCAAAAGCTAAGCCTGCATTTTCCCTGGATTTCACCAGATGTAACTACTTTGATACAGCCTGATCAAAGCATAATATGTGAAATGTTACATTAATAGTTCAAGAAAGTTTTTAAAAAGCAAACCTATTAGCACAATATCCCAAACTAGAAGCAATGTAAAGATAGTATGCTTTCAATGACAATTCTAACAAGTTAACTAAGCTATTTTTAAAAAGCAGATTTAAAGTAAAATAACATTGCAAAATCAGTTCACCTTGTTTGGGGTTGCTGTCCTGAAGAAAGGCTGCATACTGTAGGCCTTTCAAAATAAAAACAAAATAATCTTGGTCTCTCTACTATAACTTTGCTCAATATCAGGCAATACACACAGCTAAAGGGATTTCATATAGGGTCAAGCTGCTTATTATTTGCTATACAACTTACATTATTTTGCGGATGATATTAATTGATAATCTATGAATGTGCTATTCATGAATGAAAAGATAGTAGCATGCAAACTCAAGAGTCATTACTAGTTTAAGAGGAAACTTTTGATACTAACACAAAAGCCACTAATGGACATAAGAGAAAATTTGTCTCTTCAGAAAGTCCTGTGCCATGAAAGCTATCATGACATTAGAAAAACATTTTACTAACAAATAAAAGCAGTGCCATTATAAATTTCATTAAAGCCATAAATGCATGTCTTTTATATGAAGTTTGATTTTTTTTTTAAGTTAGGGCTGATGAGTATGAACATGGTAAACTCAATACTTCACCAGGGATGTGAAACAGACACAGGCTGTCTTCAGAACCTACTAGAAAACATTCTACAACCTGAAGCAGCTTGCTGCCCTGTATCTCTGTCATTGTTCACAACATTTGGTTAAGATTTTGAAGCCAGACTGGCTCAATTCCCAGCTCCGGCATGCATGGGCTCTGTCATCTAGGGCAGAATATTTAGCTTCTCTGTGTATCAGCTTGGTTATAGGTTTTTTGTAAGGGTCAATTGAGTTACTACACTCAGTAAGCATTAGCTGGTGTCATTAAGATGATCTGTTTGCTATAGTCACAAACAGGAACCAACCATGTGGTATTTTCACATAAATGTTAAATTAATTCTCTACGATTCAAGGTTTAGTTTAATTCAGCTAATTACTGAAGTAATAAGAATTTAATGATTAAATATTTACAGTATTTTAAATATTAATTTTAAATAAAAATAATACAACATTGCTTAGTGAAACAGAATTTAAACAAAGAAAAAAGCTCTCTCGTTCACATACACACCCACACACAATCAGGAAGCTGAAAAGAGTAAAACAGAACAGCATGACCCCCAAAATTCTACTGAATAAGGTGGATATTCTTTACCAAAGCAACAATTATTTTTAAGTACAAGTACACTGAAGTTTGAATATACATAGAACCACAGTAAACTGGTTTCTAATTAATGATCACTAATACTTAATATTGTACTTAGTAAATAATTATTTTTGTATCTGAGATAGGTAATGAAACTTTGGAAGAAATGCATAGTTCTACACATAATTAACATAAATATAACAAAATACATGTCACTTAAAAAATCAAAGGTATCCAAGTAGCATGAATTTTTTCACTTAGGACATTGAAAATGTGACTGATTAGCGAAGACCTAAACTTCACTTTGCTATATTTATGAAGTGGGCTGGTAGAGTCAAGTTGTTTTGAATTTAGCAGGCCTCTCAATATTTTTCAAGAACAAAGCAAGGGGCATACTGTTTAATGGTGTGATTTCTGAGGATAAGACATAAATCCAATCCTACCTCTTATCTAAAAAATGTGAGCTTAGCTAAATTTAAAGAGGTAAATGAACCACAGTTTCTTTTTGACTGGTCATTCTGAATAAGGATAAGAAGATGACAACAGAGGAAAAGTGCCAACGAGGGGGGGACCCAAAAAAAACCGGAGTTATCTTTTGGAGGGTGAGTCCCTTGTAGTACAGGCTTCCCCTGATAAGTAACTGTTCTAGAAACCCATCTATCAGTGTACCAGCTGGCATTGTTGTGAGAGGCTGCATTCAGCTTTAGTGAGTTTTTTGAAGACTCTTTCAGCATGTTTGCCCATTTCATGATGGGTGATTTACAAGCACACCTGCCCACACCACACTGAGTCCTCAGCAGTTTCTGACCATGAACAGTACCAACCCCTGTGCTGTGCCCTCCCTATTCACTGCATCTTCCCCTGAATGACTTTTTTTGTTTCCCTGATGCAAAAAAGTCCTCAAAGGGAAACATTTTTTGCCAATGTGCAGGAGGTGAAACAAAAATGGCACAAACACAAAAAGGCATCAAAATCAGCAAGTTCAAAAACTGTTTTGAGCAGTGGAAAAAAGTCTTGATAGGTGTAGTGCATGAAATGGAGAGCACTTTGAAGGTGACTGAAATTTACATATGTAAGAATAACTACACAATTTTTATAAATAAATTTCAGGTTTTTTGGGGGTCCCCTCTTGTACCTTGCCTCTGTGTAAGTTAAGACTAAATCCATTTATCTCCAATACAACATGTTTTCTTCGAGAAACCATAAAATATTTATTTTCATTAATTTTGCTTCTTAAAAGGTGTCAAAACTTTAATGAAAAAAGCAAAAATATAGAATTAATTCTACCATTTCATTTAGGCCTAACTTTTAAAGTAGTATGAGGTCCTGCTTTTTGGTGGGACAAACTTGATTACATAAAAAGTAAATACTCAAACTGAAGCAGGGCATAATAGCTAAGACCTAAGCTCATGTTTGCAGTTGCTTTTGAAATATAAGCAACAAAACTGCTAAAAGACTTTTAACTGAAAATGCAACCTGTGGTTCCTACACTGATACATTATTTTTGAACTGGCATTAAGTATGAAAGAAGAAATAAGACCATGAGTCTGGATTTGGCAGGTGAGTAAAGATAGAAGTTGTTTCATAGCAAACAACATTTTTTTACACTTTTAAGTCATCCTCTACACTGGTGACCAAATTATTTAATGTCAGATCAAAAATATCTGTCAAATAATAGGACAAAATCATAGCTTTGTGCCAGGAACTTTGAACACTGTTGGAAGTCATCAAGTAAACAGTAACTGTCTCAATATCAAAACACATATTTGACATATCAAATTTACCACAAATGATCCATAACTCAAGGTTACCTGTGAACCTGTATCACATTGAATACTTTTGTAAGATCTTCCTATGTTTAGTGAGTCCTTTATGAGTTAAGAATTTAACTCATATGAAATTAACTTGTGTTTATTATAAGAGGAAGCTACTAAATACCAAATTTAACTGAGCACAGGAAGTGGTAAAATTCTGTCCAAAAAATACATTTTTCAAGCTGTTAGAGTAAGGGCATTTAAAACTGTAATGAAACGTGGATTGAATGTAGCCATTCATATATATTTGTTTCTTTAGAGAAAGCAGATAATGAAGCAATCTATCAGAACATGTACAATTCTTTTTAAAAAAAAATCGTAAGAAAAATATGTTAATAGAGCAAAACACTGAATGGTCAGACATCAGAAAGTTTTAGTCTGTAACCTGATCTGTGGCCTTTTACCAATATAATTTCAAAAGCTATAAAAACTATCTGTAAAAGAATTACTTGGATCCTATTGGTGAATATTAATAACACACAAATCTGGAAGTTTAAGATGACAACAGAAAATTTACAAGAGTTTCTCAGGTTCAGAAAGTTTGTCATTTAAAAAATTGGCTGGTACATATACTTTTGTTTGTTTATTGACTAATATTTATTAGGCAAACCATTTAAACTGAGAGCAGCTTCATTTTTAATAATTACATTTTTCACTCTACTAGCTCCAACAAGTGTAATCAAAGTATCACCATGAAGATGCTTTTCTACTGCTTAATTTTATTATAATTTCTCCAAAGGAACTATCATTTCAATAGGGCTCAAAATAGCAGTGGAGAATAGCATTTCAAACTGTCTAAAAGTCATTCCAGACTAAAAGGAACCTCAGTACAATGAAGGCCACCATGTTTGACTTACACAGGTGTCTTCCTATTATATATTATATATAATTATATCCTGACATGTTAGTAGAGTTAGGTTTATATCATTGCTGGATTTTATAAAAATAATTTTGCTCAAGATATGCATATTTTTCAATTGAATCAAGTCTAAAAAATAAGCATTGTGGGGGGTAGCACAGGTGGAATAAAAATGTGACACCAACAAACTCTTTGCTCAACTATATTTGGGTGGCATAAAGAAAATTGCACTCTTGCCTACCTTGTCTTTCTCATCATAATTGTGGAAGTGAAGACAAGGAAGAGTCCAACATCTTTGCTAATACAAAGTTATTTTAGGGGATGTAGCCTGGGGGACTTATCAAAAGAAATCAACTTTTTCTACACTTCTGAGATACTGCCAACTATTTTTAGAGGCCATAGAAGGAAAAGAGGAAGTGCTTTACTACCCATTTTTCAAATGACAGAATTTCCCTAGGAGAAGAATATTTGTGACTTTAAATTAATATTTAAAAAATGAATAACCAAAAAATCCGATACCGTTCCTTCCCAAGGCTATATATCTACTTGACTTTTTTTGATACTGAGTCAGAAAGTTAACAAGATGAATAATATACATCTTTCAATTTAAACACTCAAATTTTTAAAGGCAGCACATCATATACAAGGTAGAGAAACTACAAAGAAGGGTCCCAGGCTCAATTACCAGCATTCAGGGCTGTCACAAGCCCACAGATTTCCTTTCGCAAATCAGAAAAGGTGACCCTTCCCTAAGACTGGTTTTGTTAGAATAAGACACTTTACTGCCATAAGCTAGAAGACTGATGAATAAGGATACAAGTATATGATGTCTCGGAACTGAATGGTACCTTCCTATGTTGTGTGGTTCACAACTGGCCCTATACATAGTGGCCAACCTGCTTGCACCCCACAGTTCCTAAACACAGAACTGGCAAGTGTGAGATGACTGTGCTGAGCCGAGTGCAACACAGGTGTCCTTCTAGAGTATTTTTAGGGCATCACAATTGTAGCACACTACAGTCCAAGTAGCCAGGTGGTATACCAGCCACAGTCATGAGATACACAAATAATTAATCTCATCATTTTATAGTTATGCCTTAAATACAGATCCAGTGACTATTATACATATCAGACCTTACCTCTTTCTGCTATGTAATGTTGCCTATGAATTTTTAATATCTGCATATTTTATAAACTAAGCACAATTTTTACATACTCACTTGTACTTACATCATACATGTATACTTTGCATAAAAATGTGAATAAGGACCAACATGAATTAACAAAATCTGTATACCGGTTGTTTGATTTACATATAAGATTTCATCTAGAAAAAAGAAAAGGATGCTGCTATAAATATATGCAGTAAGAACATGTAAAAATAAAAAATAGAATATATAACCTAAAGCAGTGGTGAACGTAACTCATCAACTGCTTTGTTGAATTAAACTGAACAAGGAAACTTCAAATCAAAGAGGAAAAACACATGTGGAAAAGCATAAATCTAAAAAGTAAAAAGAGAATAAAATCACTTTTATGAAAAAATGTATGTGATCCACAAGCCAAAATCCTGTGGATTAAGTTGTATTTAACTACTGATTAATTACTATATAAATCTCAGAAATTATCAGGATTGCCTTCTGTACTAAATTTATAAATTTCCAAGTGTTTTGGGATTAGAAATTTTATGCATCTAGATTATTCTGAGTATAAATAGGCTATCAATTACCAATGGCCTTCTTTTTAATATCCAATGTAGATAGATATTATTATGTCTTGACACACAGAATTTCTTTGCTGGCAACAAAGCTATATTTTTCTGTATGGAAGTCAACAGAAAAATTATTCTGATATAAGTATTTTTTACTTAGGTTTACAAGAATATTTTTAGTGTACAAATCAAATGATACCAGTGAAATTAAACATTTTTTCTTCTGTGTTTCGTTTGTGGAAAATGTGAATTTTCTTTCCTGAAACTGTGAAGGCATAAACTGACAAACACAGTGTTAACACTGAACAGGTTCTGTAAGTTTGTAACTTGTTGTAGCTGCATCCTGTGGCCCAGCTCTCCGCAGGGATGTGCTATGAACTCACTGTATAGAGCTGACCATTTCAAGTGTGTTGCTGGCTTATCTACTGCAAAGCCAGAAAGTAAAACACTTTTCAAAGGTTTTAGGAAATGTTTCCACAAAGAATTAATTTTAAGATTTTGTGTTGTTTTTTATAATTTTAGATTTCAGACAATTCATAAGGAAATACTCTCGAAATATCTAATTACTAAATTCATTCCTTTTAGAAACTAAAAAAACTAACATGTATTTAATATGAAACCTATCATCTTAAATGATGTTCCACTGCAAAAAGTAAGACTTTTTAATCAAGGTGTTAGAAGAAATATCAAAAACTAAGGAGATAGGAAGATGGAAATTTTACACATGAAATCAGTCTTTACATAAGAAAAAACTGCACTTCTTACATAACCCTGAGTATAAAATTATATACTAAAAGGAAATAGAAGATTAAAATACAACTTAAAAGAGAATTCAAAATAGTAAGAACTAGGTAAAAGTGTAAAGAAAATTAACTTTCTTTCTTATGATTTTTGTCCAAGTGCCACAAAACCCACTGTAGTCACACTAATCAAAGAAGACACTAGTCAGGGATGTCTAACATTTGGAACCTTGCCCCCTGCACACCCTCTTGAAGCATGGCTCTGGGCTCTGACATAATCCAACCTGAGTAAGGTATGTCCCTGAGAAGACTGTTCCTTTCAATTTGTTGAGAGAGCATCAACATTCTCTTGCACTGAAACTTTTTTACTAATATTTATTAAAGAAAACTCTCAGAAATACCATTAATTGTGTGTACATTAAAAGAGCTCTTGCTTGTTTTGTTTGAATTTTTCAGATTCAAGATAACCTACACAGAAGAAGTAGGCTCTTTGTAAAAGTGAGGTTTCTTTTACCAAAGAAATAGGAAAACACATGTTCACCCCAATGTAGGTCCTTAATGTTAACAAAAAAATTTTTCAGTGAAATATTACTGAACTTCTGAAAATGAATTTCTAAAGATTGTATTTAATGTTCAAAAGTTAAAAGTCAGCTTCTCCAAATTTATCAAATAAAACATACTTACAATCTCATCTCCTGGCAACCAATATCCTTCTTGTTCAATACCAGCTTTTGAACCTTTGCAGCCCACAGTGAGAGTTTCAACAATAAGACCATCTTTGACAGCCAAGCTCAGCTGACGGGTGGTCTCTTTTGGATGCATACCGTGGACTCGAGACATGTACCTGAACATACACACACACACACACAAAAAAAAAACAAAACAAAAAAAACCCTTAAAAATCCTTTAGTACTAAAACATAAAAATGAACAAAAATAAGAAAACAGAGATTATTTACTTTTCTTTTATTACAACTTGTATTTATGAGAGCCCTGCAGGAAAGAAAGAAGGAAGGGAGTCCTGAATACTTTCTCAATTACTGTATTTTAAAACTCAATCCTATTCTGTATATTTAGAGGAATATTTGTTCAAAATAGTACCAAGCCAGCAAATATACACATAAATCAGATTATAGTCACACATTCCATTTAGTGTTAGTCTCTGGAGCAATTATCACTAACTTATACTCTGTGGATTCTAAACTTAGAATTTTATAATCTCCAGCCATAGAACTTTTAGAATGCAAAGTGCTTTTATTTAAAACTTAGGAAATGTCACCAAAGAAAATATAGGAATTACATGAGTGATTCTTACCATATAGAGAAAACAAGACTATTTGTGATTAATAAAGCAAAAACCGATTTTCAATAAATTATACTTTGGACTGGATCACTAAAGCATACAAGCTCTGACTTAGTTACATGGCATTTTTTAAATATAAAAGATAATATTTCAAACATACCCTGTACCACACAGAATACTATCAGAGATTCCCTTGTATTCACCAACTATACTAAACTCATGTTAACTTTTTGTCGTATTTGCTTCATATCTTTTTTTTTTTTTTTTTTTTTTTTTTTTTTTTTTTTTTTTTTTTTTTTTTTTTTTTTTTTTTTTTTTTGCTTTTTAAGGAAATAAAATGTTATGGAGACTGGTGAATTTGTACCATTTTCCATTCCCCTCAAATCTATCAGTAAACTACTGGACATCCCAGAGTCTGTTTGGATACCCAGAAACAAAAATGTATCATGAGCCCTGACCGTTATGGCTCGGTTGGTTGGATGTTATCTTGCAAAGCAAAAGGTTGCTGGTTAGATTCCCGGCCAGGGCACATGGCCAGGACACAGTTTCAGTCCTAGGTCGGGACGCTTGTGAGTGGCAAAAGATAAATGTTTCTCTCTCACATCAATGTTTCTCTCCCTCTCCTCCCTCCCTTCCCTCTCTGTAAAAATAAATTTAAAAAATCTTTTAAAAAAGTGTTTAAAAAAGACATATGAGAAATCAGGCCAGCCCTAGATTCTCCAGAGAAACATTCCATGGTAGAAGATTAGGGGTCAACGCTTACAGTCCTCACAGAAATTAAGAAAGACAAGAATGTACACCAATTTATCTGTCATTTAAGTTATCAGCATTCAAAACAAATCTTTTGAAAAATGCAAGAACGCATCACTGAAGAACCGTCTAAACTCAGAAGACAAATTTCAACAAAGAAAAGTAGTAAACCTATGCAAAGGACTTATGGTGAGCCTTCTATGTTTGCAGTTTCAGGAAGATAATAAAATGTCTAGTTTTTCTGCCAATGCATTAACTAAAGGGTTAAGAAGAAAGGGACATGGGATTATGGTGAACCTAACATTGGCACTGACAAAGCAGACCTGCAGTAATAATAACAAATGGGGGCGGTAGAGGATGAAGGTGTTAGTCCACACACTGATTTTGTCACTTTTACTGACTAATAGTCTAAGGTGATTAATCATGTATATTTTGATATATAGAGGTCAACACTAACAAAAATAATCCACTGAAATTTTGAATGTGGAGGTGGGAGATAAGCCAAAGTAAAAATGTACTAATATTCTCCCTGTTTACTGTATGGAGACAGGAGACATTATCTTAGGAATTAAGTACACTATTTAAACTTGTGAAAGTAGCCCTTAGAAAATACAAACTTTTCAAATTATCTAAAGAAATCCATAAAAGACACATCATGTAGTAAAATAAAGACAAGAATCAAAAACAGGTAGTATATTAAATAACGAGAGGACCAAAACTAAGTAAATCTGTCTTTTTCATAAACACAAACTGGTTAAATTCAACAATTAAAGAGACAGACTCAATCACAAAGCAAAAAAAAAAAAAAAATTACAGTGACAGAAAGACTGAAAAAGAATGGGCCAAGTCATAGCACAAAAATACAATCCAAATGAAGCTGTGATCAACACTGCAACTGGGCAGAAATCATTTTTTGAAATGGCAAACAGGGCACAGGCAGTTAATAAAGCAAAAACTTTAAGAAATAAGGAGAATACTGACAGGAATACAGAATTATGAGACTTTAATTCACTTCTCTCAGTCCACAAAACCATCAAGTGAACAAAATTAAGGACAAAAAAAGACCTTTAATTAATTAAGTTTATGAGATAAATCAAGGTGAATTTATTTAATAGGTCCAAATAATAGTCATTAAAACTGAGCATAAAATCAGCCATAAAGACAACCTTAACAGACTTCAAAAGTGATACTGCTAGTCACCATGAAATTAAATCAGACATTATTAACAAGACTAGAAAACCCTCATAAACCACCGAATCAAAAAGATTTTCTAAAAATTGCAAAATTATTAAAAAGCTAATGCAGTGCTAGTTAAAAAGCAAAAATTATAGAATATTAATCCAAGAGCTCCTTCTTAAGAAAAACTAAGAGAAATCATTAGCTGATCTAATCAACAATGAAGAAATAAAGCACAAAAACATACAAAATAAGAAATGTCTATAGAGATATAACCATATGTAAAAAGAAAATTAAAATAGCCATAAGCAACTACTATGTTCATTTCTGTACAAAAATATATGAAAAACACTACAATTTTCTAGGAAAATATAAATGACCAAAACTTGCCCATAGAAAAAACAGAATTGTTAAAAAGGACAACTTCCAAAGAAAGATGAGTTGAAAAAGAACTTCCCCAAAAACACAAGGTAAGGATAAATTCATATGGTAATCCTAACAAACTTTTTTTAATGACCAGACAACTCTAATGTGATTTAAACTCTTCCAACAGAAGAGTAAAAAAGGAAAAAGCAAGCAATCCAGCATAATAATGGTAACAACCCCCAAAAAAGGCATAGAAAAAGAATGCCCCATAGGAATACTGGTAAAAATACTAAATAAAATATTCAAATATACAGTCTAATGTTAAATAGTAACCTCAATTAATAAATGTTAATGAATCTAAATATCAAAATAATATACCATAACGAAGTGTTTAGTTCCAGGATTTCTAGGAATACTTAAGAAACCCAGAAGTATAATTTATTCAATTCATAAATCAAAAGTGAGAAATCATTAAGAACTCTGTACATGTTGAGAATGTATTTAGTAAAATTCATTATCCAGCCCCTAACAAAATAGAAATGAGTAAATACTTTCTTAACCCAATCAGAAATATTCAAAGATGTTTTTAACACTCTGCCAAAGATAACCAACATGGCTGAAATAGAGAAAGAAATGGGGTATAAAAGTTGGTTAAGAGTTAAAATTATTATTATTTGCATATCAAATATCAAGAAAACCACCTGACGTATAATCACAAATAATCAAATAATTTAATCAATTACTTGCATGGGTACAAATTAATATACTAAAATTAACAGCCTTCATCTATGCAAACCAAAAAACTAGTCAGGAGGTTTAAAGTAAGACAAGACCACAATCATTTACAAAAATTGTAAGGAAAATAAAATACCTAGTAAAAAATAGAAGAAATGACAAGATCTGTGTGAAAAGTCTGAAATTCTACTGGTACTAAAGAAGATGAACAAATGGAAAGACATACCTGATATGTGGGTAAAAGATAACAAACTCCAAATTGCCTTTAAGATAATTTAACACCACCACAAAGTAGGAAAATTCTAAATTTCTATAGAAAATTCAGTAAGAACTTCCCAGGAAAATTCTTTAAGAGTTAAATCGCATTTGAAAACATTATAATACCAAAGTAATTAAAACACCATGAAACTAGCGCTTGGAGAGCAGACTAATAGAATAATACATCAAGTTCAGAAAGAGACTCAAATACCCATTTAGATTATAATAAAGACAGCATTTTAAATTAGCGGGTGAAAAACTGATTAATCCACTCATCTCACTGGGACCTTGGGCTTACTAACTTAAAAAAAAAAAAACAGAGATGTAGTCCTCTCTAGTCTGTACCAACACATAAATACTGGAGAGATCAGAATTAAATATTAAAAACAAAACCAAAAATTATTAGAAGGGAAAGACTCAAGAGCAATCACGGTGTGAGAAAACCTTCCCAAGTTTAAAACAAACTCCAAAGTGATATAAAAAAAGATTAAAAATTTACCATAAAATCAGCAATTTCTACGTAGCAAAAAAACACAAGCAAAATTAAAAATACAAATGATAAGCTGGGAAATACACTTTTAAATCCTCATTTGAGAATGTTTATTGATTTTAGAGAAGAAAGAGGAGAGAGAAGGAGAGTAAAGAGGGAGGGAGGAAGAGGAGAGGAAGAGAGAAAGAAAAGAAGAAATGTCGATTGGTTGCCTCCTATACAAACCTCAGTGGGGGATTGAACCCTCAATCTCTTGGAACACAGGATGATGCTTCCACCAACTGAGCCAACCGGTCAGGGCTGGGAAATATACTTTAATGTATAACATATAACAAAAGACCTAAGAAAAACCACAAAATAACATTTTATATCTGTCAGGTTCATAAAGACAAAAAGTCTGACACACTGCACTGGTGGATTGGGCTCAATGGCAAAACACATCACTGGTGAGATGTCAATTAGTACTGCAGAGGCATGTGTGGTAGTACCACAATTCCTCTTCTAGGTATACTTATAATATGTGTGAAATAACAGACAAGAAGAAATTCATTTCGACATTGTTGCCAGCAAGAAAACATCAGAAACAATCTAAATATACATTTTATGGGACTGGCTAATTTATAAGATAACCGTATCAAGGGTTACTATATAATCATTAAAGAAATGAAGCAGTATTATAGATGCTACGATGACACAGCTCTAACACATTAGGTTTTAAAAAGTCACGGTACTGGAGCTAGTATCTGAAATAGATAAAGAATTCACACAACTCAATAGCTTTAAAAAAATCTCATTTTTAAAAGGGCAGAAGATCTGAATAATAGATATTTTTCCAAAGGCAGCACTATAAAAAGGCCAACAGACAAATGAAAAGACTTTTCAACATCAATAATCATCAGAGAAATGCAAGTTAAAACCACAGTAAGATATAACCTCACACCCATTCAAACATCTATCATTAAAAAGACCGGACATAAGCCTTGGTAAAGAAGTGGAGAAAAGGGCACCCTTGTGCACTGTTAATGGGAATGTAAACTGGGGCAGCCCCTACAGGCAATAGTATGGAAGTTCCTCAAAAAATTAAGAAGAGAACTAGCATATGATCCAGCAATTCCACTTCCAAGTATTTAATCCAAAGAAAATGAAAACACTAATTCAAAAAGATATATGTACCCCATGTTCATTGTGGCATTATTTACAACAGTCAAGAAATGGAAACAGCCTAAGAGTCCAATGATTGGAAAACTGGATAAAGAAAATATACTTTGTATATATAATTAAATATTAGCCATAAATATGAAGGAAATCTTGCCATTTGCAACAGCATGGATGACCTAAAAGCTGGGGTATCCAACCCACGGCCGACAGTCCGCATGTAATCCAGGATAGCTATGAATATGGCCCAGCACAAAACTATAAATTTACTTAAAATATCATGAGATTTTTTTTTGTGATTATGTGCATGTTGCAAGGTATTTAATGTGTGGCCCAAGACAACTCCTCTTCTTCCAGTGTGACCCAGAGATGCCAAAAGGTTGGATATCCCTGATAGAGGGAATTATAAGTGAAGTAAGACAGACAGAGAGAGACAAATACCATATGTTCTCACTTACACATATGTGGAATCCTGAGGAAGGGAGGGGGAAAGGGAAGAGAAGGGGAAAGGGAAGGGAAGAAAAGGAAAAGGAAAAAGATTGAAGCTCATACATACAGAAAACAGACTGGTTTCCAAAGGTAGGGAGGTGAAGGGGGTGAAATAACCGAAAAAAGGTGTCAAAGATGCAGACTTTCAGCTATAAAATAAAGTCATAGGGATGTAACGTACAGGATGGTGACTGCAGATTATAATGCCGTACTGCATATTTCAAAGTTACTAAGATAGAAGATTTTAAAATTCGTCCTCACAAAAACTGAGTATAGTGATGAATGTCAGATTTATTGTGGTAATCATTTTGCAATACATACAAATATCAAGTCATTACATTGTACACCTGAAATTAATATAAGGTTATTTGTCAATTATACCTCAATTTTTTAAAAACGAAAATCAGTGGGAAGATCTCATTGTATAAAATGAGAAACACTTCTGGAAAGCATTATATAATAATCTCTGTATATGTACAAGAGCTCAAGAGGTATATTCCAGGAACTGTCAAAAGGTTACCTCCAGGAGAACTGAGTTCAGCAGAGAGAGAGAAAGAAGACATTTCTTCACAATATGCCCTTCAAGATTTTGTTGATGCATCTATTAGCTAAAGACTAGTTTTACTTTTAAAAGTAGTTACCATTTACCATCACTCCAGCAATGTATGAAAGTCCCTTTCTCCCACATAAGCTTCCCAATCTTAGGTAGTTCCCCTTTTTCAAACTCATCTTGGCTCTTCTTGGCCTTTTACTCACCCAAAATTATTTTAGCATCAGTTTTCTAATATCCATAAAAAAATTGTTGAAATTTAATTAATCTGAGAACAAGCATCACAAAATTAAGTGTTTCCACTGATGAACTTGGTATATCTGCTCATTTATTTGTATGTTCTTCTATGTCCTTATTAAATTTTTATATTTTTCTCCATAAAATTCTTATGTATCTTTTGGGTTTTTCTAGGTAGTATTTTTTTTTATTGTGTAATGCCAGTTTCATTTATTTTTACTAGTTTGTCTTTATTTTTATTTTAATTGTTGTTCTTGTACAGTTTTCTGTCTTTTACTCCCATCCCAGCCCATCACCCCAGCTCTCCCCACCTCCCTCCCATTTCCACCCCCCTAGTTTTTATCTATGTGTCCTTTATACTTGTTCCTGTAAACCCTTCCCCTTTTCCCCTGAAATTCCCTCCCCTCTCCCCTCTGGTCACTGTCAGCCTGTTCTCTATTTCAGTGTCTTTGGTTATATTTTGCTTTCTTGTTTTGCTGATTAGGTGGTTTTTGTTAATGGTGAGATCATATGGTTTGTCTTTCATTGGCTGGCTTATTTCACTTAGCATAATGCTTTCAGTTCCATCCATGCTGTCACAAAGGGTAGGAGCTCCTTCTTTCTTTCTGCTGCATAGAATTCCACTGTGTAAATGTACCATAGTTTTTTGATCCATTTTGAAAAGGGGATTTAATATTTTCTAGTTAGTGGTTGCTGGAATCTACTCAGAAACTTTACTAAACTGTCTTATTAGTTTTATGTTTGCTTAACTTAAGACTGTTGTCTAAGTGAGTCTATTAAACTTGTCCTTTCTTATTGTACTGATGAGGTCTTCTAGTACAATGTACACCACCCTAGGTAATAGTGTGTATCCTCATTTCAGATTTGGAAGGGATTCTTACAATAGGTCAACCATCAAACATGACACTTGCCAAAGGTTACTGATCAAATGAACTGATTTATAAATACAAATGTGATGCTGGCCACAGGATATTGGTAGCTATCTTTTATTAAGCAAATTCCTTTTCAGTCCCAGTTTGTTGCATTTTTTTTAAATGAAAACAAATAGCACTACATTCTAGTATTCCTTGTCATATTTTAATCCATTGGATTTAACCACATAGATGGTCTTCATCTTCTTAGCTTCTGTGCACTCCAACACCTTTACAGTTTGGTGTCAACACAGTAAAGAAAGAGCTTTCCTTTCCCCTTAGTGATAGTATGTTGGGCTCAACTTCCTTAGTTGGAAGAGAGCTGAAGTCAGCTAAAGGCATTTATTATAGACTGTTGCTCTTGAATAGCCACAAAAATGTTCATGAGGAAGGATTCGGGATGGACTTGAACAGCCCTTTTCACAAGGACAGGATGATTAGCAGAGGATATGGATGAAGGATTAGTTCTATATAGAACATGATGACTCCATTAATGCCAAAAAGTGCTTCCTCCTAGTACTGTTACAGTCTGGGAATGTAACAGCTCAGAGAAGGGGGTTTTGTTTTCTGAATGAAAAGTCTGCATTTAGGAAAATTAAAGAGTTAAGCTATCTAACATGCCTTAAAAATTGTTGCCCAGAGACTAAGAATATGCATAAGTTACTTTAAATATTTGTTACATTTGCATTTAGTTTTTTTTAATAGGCACTATTTACCTCCTTTTAAGGCCTTCCAATCATAGGACATATTTGCTGAACTATCTGCAGTTGCAGCCAGGAAAGGTGCCACCAGTACAAGCAGAACACAAATTACATTAGACAGATGCTTGAATATACATGAGTAGTAGAAAATTTCAATGCATCATATAAAATCTTATATTTTAAATTAATTTTGCACTTGCACAAGAGTTGCAAAAATAGTAAAATTCCCATATACCCTTTACCCAGCTTCTAATGTTAGCATCTTACATAAAATAATACAATTATCAAAATTTCTTTTTAGGCTTCCAGTCAAGATGATGACTTAGGCAGACATGACTCGCCTCTTCACACAACCACATCAAAATTACAACTAAAATATAGAAGAACCATCATTCAGGAATGTCAGATATAGACTTGAATGGAAGTCTAACAACTACAAAATTGAGTTGAATGAAGTCTGACATCTACTAATGGAAGAAACCACATCCATCTAGCTGGGCCCCACACCCATGTGGCTAAAAATTCAGGAGGAATATTGGGAGCAAAGAGTCCCAGAACGACACCAGGCCCCCCAACCCAGGATTCCAGTGCCAGGAAGATAAGTCTCCACAACTTCTGATGCGGAAACCAGTGGGGAGGGATTAAGTAAGTGGAGGAAGCTGCTGGAGCCCTACACAGTTCCTCTTGTGGAACCCATACACGGACTCACCTACTCAGACTCCTTCCCTCTGAGCTCCAACACCAAGGTGGCAGCTTGAAGGGCATTAGTGGTATACAGTGAGAGACGGAAGTATCTGGCATGGGGTTGAGCAGAGGCCATGGTCCCTTTGCTGAGCCATCCCCCCCAGAGAGCTGGTAGGCTGGTGCCATATCTGAAACTCCTGGCTAACATCTATGTGACCCACCTTGGAGATCCAAAGAGGCTCTACCCAACCCAAGCTACTTTTCCGTAAGAATGGCTTGTCTTGAATCCTGCTTCACAAGTTCCTAAATCCTACCAAACAAGAGCTGGCTTCACTGAACCCTAATGGCAGACAGATTAGTTACAACGTGGTTTCACCTGGGAATCTCCAAGCTCAGCTCAAGTAGTAGACATCTCAGACTGCTTTACAGCTCAGGCAGGGTGCCATGGGCAAAACACAGATGGAAGCTGACCTTGTCCTGCACCACCCAGGGAAACTCCAGGGCCAACATACCCAGTGGACAGCTACAGACCATAATGGAGCACCATCACCCTGACCCTGCACAGCTGATCCTCCACAGAGATCAGAGGTTGGTGGTATGTGGCCACAGTCCTTGCAGCCAACTGGCCTGGGTAAAGCCCTCCCACTGATCTGCCAACAGCAACCAAGGCTCAACTACAAGAGGAGGGTGTACTTACCCCACACAAAGGGTACACCTCGAGTACCCAGCTTGGGTGATAGGGGAGGCTGTGCCATACAGGGCACCTACTACAACCAAGACAGGGAGTCGTAGCAGATCGACCTAAGACACAGAAACAAACACAGGGAGGCTGCCAAAATGAGCAGACAAAGAAATATGGCCCAAATCAAAAAACAGAACAAAACTCCAGAAAAAGAACTAAACAAAATGTAGATAAGCAATCTTATCAGATGCAGAGTTCAAAACAGTTTATAAGGATGGTCAAGGAACTTAATGAAGACCTCAGCAGTATAAAAAAAATCCAGTCAGAAAGGGAGGATACACTAATTGAAATAAAAAACAATTTACAGGGAAACAACAGCAGAATGGATGAAACCAAGAATCAAATCAATGATCTGGAACATAAGGAACCAAAGAACCACCACACAGAACAAGAAAAAAGAACCCCCAAAAATTGAGGGTGGTATAAACAGCCTCTGGGATAACTTTAAGAGGGCCACGTTCACCTCATAGGGGTGCCAGAAGGAGGAAAAAAAAAAACAAAACAAGAAATTGGAAATCTATCTGAAAAAATAGTGAACGAAAACTTCCCTAATTTGGTGAAGGTAATAGAGATGCAAGTCCAAGCAGCACAAAGAGTACCAATTATGATGGATGCAAAGAGGCTAGCTCTAAGATACATCATTATTAAAAGGCCAAAGGTTAAAAATAAAGAGAGACTCTTAAAAGCAAGAGAAAAGAAGTATCAGAAGGTTGCCAAATGGGAGGGGGAGTATGGGTGAAGAGATTAAGGGGATTAAGAGGTACAAATAGGTAGTTACAGAACAGCCATAGTGATGTAAAGCACAGTATAGGATATGGAGTACCCAAAAAACTTATACGCATAACCCATGGACAAGAATAATGGTGGGGGGATTGCCTGAGGGAGTAGGGTGCATTGGGTGGACGGAGACAAATTGGTGGGGGGAGGGAATCAGAACAACTGTAACAGCATAATCAATAAAATATAATTTAAAAAAATTTTTTTTAGCTCTGGCTTATGTGGCTCAGTGGCTTGAGTGCTAGCCTGAGAACCAAAGTGTTGCCGGTTGGATTCCCAGTCAGGGCACATGCCAGGACTGCAGGCCAGGTCCCAGGAACAATCCTTCCTCATGAACATGAGGTGCAAGAGGCAACTACACACTGATGTTTCTCTCCCACTTTCTCCCTCCCTTCCCCCTCTCTAAAAATAAATGAAATCTTTAAAAAAATTTTTTTTAATTTCTTTTTACAAATTTACTTGAGATATAATGGACATATAACATTACATTAGTTTTAGATGAACAGCATAATGATTCAAAAATTATATATACTGCAAAATGATCATCAGTTTCTAGTTAACATCCAAACATTCGTTAATTTATTAATTGATTCTAGTACACTGGCATACCTCGAAGATTTTGGGAGCATGGTTCCAGACTAATGCAAATAAAACAAGTCATAATCTTTTTGGCGGAGGTGGGTCTTGCCTCTCATTTGTAAACATTGCAACATCTGTGAAGCTCAATAAAGCAAAGTGCAATAAAATAAGGTATACCTTGTACTTTAGTACTTTAAACTATGGAGTTTATTTAGGCTTCACCAGTTTTCCATTGTTCTTCTGTTCCAGGGACCAATTCAGGATCTCTGAATATGTGATTTTATGAGCTTAAAAAACATCCAAAATTAAACAGATGCTATCATGAAAATGTTTAAAAGGAAAAAAAGAGTAATGACTAATTCTGCCCGATAAAAATTATTATGAAGTACTGTTAGAAAATGACAATAATAAAGCTAGTATGAAATTGATTACAGGTGACAATACTGACAATTTAAAAACAATGCAATATGACACAAAATTTCAAAGAAAAGAACAATACAAAAGATCAGAATATCTAAAAATGGGTCCAAATATACAAGAATCTAAATGCAAAAGATAAGCATTAATAAGGAAGGGAAAATGTAGATTTTTATACAAAAGGCAGCTCTGGGGGCAGGCAGTGACATGGGGCACGGCAGGATCTCCTAGAGCTTCCCTAGGAGCCTCCCCAAGTAAGAGAGCTATGGCTAGGATGCCATGGTAAATGGTGACCGACCTATCGGTGCCCTCCTGCCTCGATGGCTTAGGATCCCCACAAGTCTCAGGTAGGTTCCCAACTTTGCAAAGAGGGAGAGAGACTGGGAAAGGTAATAGAAGTATGTACAGAAGCTTTCAACAAAAAAAAAAAAAAAGAAGAAGAAGAAGAAGAAGAAGAGAAAGGAAAATGTAACAATATTTAGCAAGTGATAGTGGAATAACTAGCAATTTCCATAAAAATAACTTATATGTATGTCATTTAAATTTTGAATGACTTACATAAATATAATAGAAAATAAGAATTAGAGCAAAGCATCAACTCTTTGGGGGGTAAATTGTTAATTATAATGGAAAAAACAAAGCAAAAGGTAGATTTAAACACAAAATTAAGATTACAAATTGTAAGAATAATAAAACCAAAACAGGGAACAATGAATTAGCAAGACATATTAAGTATGACAAAGGGTTAAAACAGAACTATCAACACAGCTGATGTGCCAGGTTTCTTTATGTGTGTGTGGTCTATGCCAGAGGTACCCAACCCCCAGGACACAGACCGGTACTGGTCCAGGCATGTTAGGCACTAGGCTGCACAGCAGGAGGTGAGCTTGAATGTAATGTGCTTGAATCATCCTCAAACCACAGCCCCCACCCCTGTCCATGGAAAAATTGTCTTTCACAAAAATGGTCCCTGGTGCCACAAAGGTTGGGGACCTCTGGTCTACGCAATAAATCCAAACCTTATATGAAATTATCTGGTTCAATACTTACTGTGACAGAAAACATAAAATGTCAGGTGTCAACAAACACAAGCTCATAAAGTAATGCCTAAACCTGAGGAATTCCTACTTCTCCCCTACACTCTTCTATACTTTTAGAAAATATATTGATTCTTACCAATTTTCTTAAAATGTAGAAATGAGTCAGAGGGCTCTAGAGGTTATTGAGAAGTGATGTCCTTTTACTGTGTATTGCAGGCCAAGTATATCTGAGTAAATCACAAATAAATTCTGAAGAACTGAGTAATTTATGTGATGCCTTAAATATAACAAAGGGTCCCAAATCCACTATTTCTTTACTTAGGTCATTAAATACTCAGGCAGGTTTTCTTCAAGTACAAATACTTTTGTGCTAATAAATCAGGTTGTTTTTTTTTTTTTTACAGGATGCTTACACAGGGACTTTTCTTCTTCAAATAAAGAGGCAAAAATAGCTATTTGGATTTGAGATACATGCATTTACAGTGGCCATTTACTCTAGTTTAATTTCACTTAGCATAAATCATGAATGGTATGCAAATACCTATTATTTCAAATGTTATATACAATTTCTCTGACCTTTTTCTGTGACTTTTTAATTTTCTCCCATTCTATCCATTGCCTTTCCTGTAATTCTCCCTGTATCTCCCCCAGGACAACACTTCCCAACTGCTGCAGAGCACTGGAGTGTATCCAAGCAACAGACTGCAAAATCCTAATTTGTTTCATCTCCCATGAGGTAACTCAGCATGTTCCAAGACAAAAAATATATAGCTAATGGTAACACCCACTGCAGATTTAACATTTTTTACAAAAGTAAGAAATTTCAGCTATAATTTCCTAAAAGTAATTGTCTATCTTTAACCCTTGTAATGATGATTCATTCTCAGAACTGTGTGTCACATTGTTTGATATGAACATTTCAGGAGGTGGGCATACCAGCAAGAAAACCATAATTACGATCACACCCTGGGGGAGAAGAAACCACCACAAAATGCAATGATGTTTTCTACTAACTAGAAAACATAATGAGCACTTGTACTGTCCTCTTGTCCCTACAAACAGCTTCACACTATCATGGAGTCCAGAGGCCTCCACTGTGATGGAAATAGAACAAAGTTAAGTGTCTGGATGACTTGGATAAAGTTAGTACTGCCCCATAATTTCAGTACCCTTGGTTCCCAACTGGCCCTGGTAAACTGACTTGAGCTGAAAAAAGATCAACCAAAAACATCAGAACCATAAAATTTGAAATAAAAATTTAACTGAATACAGATCTAATCTCCTGATATCGGAGGACATTCTGAATAAGTAGTATGGGAAAAAAAAAAAAAAAAACAGAGAAGAACCAAAATATATGACTTGGTAAGAAATGTGGAATTTCTCCATGACTTAAGCATTACATACCCATTTTTTCAAAGCCTCTGCAGCAATAACCACCAATTAAATTCTGCAAATCAACAGCAAACAATAAAAAAAAATTTTATCATAATATGACAGAGCTTATATCCTTAAAATGCAAAACTAAAACAATTCAGAAAACTATTTTGCCAGTTAAGCAAGCAAGATATTTAAAATTATTCTAAATGCTGATAAAAATGCATTAACATGGCCACTCTCAACACAGTGTTACTGAAAACACTTTCTGGTGATTTAAAAAAAAGAAACAAACACCATAGACTTTGGGTTGTGATCATGAGGGACTATACCAATGCTTAGAGTGAAACTACAAAGAGACTAGTTCACAAAAGTAGAAAAAAGAGTTTATATCCATGCAACATTCAACAAATACTGTTGTAGATTGCTGAGTAAATGTCATATGTAGGTCACTATTTTTTGGTACTTGGCAAATATCAATACATAAAACAGAAAAAGATCCTTACCTACACAGCTTACACAGTGGTGAGAAGAGGTTTCAGAGACTGAGAGTAAACAAATAGAGGCACTGCTAATAAATAATTAAACTATATTGCATGCCACAAGGGATCCTAAAATATCTCCCACAGGAGTTTGTAACTTTAAAGTTTAAATTCTAAAGAAGAAAGCAAACTCATTATAGAGAAAAACACTGGATTACTTCCTACCACCACATAAAAAGAGAACTACAGATGGACTGAAGACCTAACTGTGAAAGGTAAAACTATAATTAATAAAAGAAAATATATGGGAATATTCTTATGACCTTATTAAGAGGATTCCTTAAATAAAATTTCAAAAGCACAAACATTAGCATACAAGACTGAATTTTAACACATCGAAATTAAAAATTTCTGTTCAACAAACAGATTGACAGTATGAGAAAAGATGTTTACAAAGCATAAAGTATATAAGGGACTTAATGTCTATAGTAACAAGAACTTCCACAAATCAACAGAAAAAGAAAACCACCCCAGTGGGAAGATGGGCAAAGGACAAAAACAGGTATCCACAGAAAAGCAAGCCCCAAATCATCTAGGAACACCAGTAGCTGCCTAAAACTCATTACTGCAGAAATGCAGTCTGCAGTATCTGAGTGACAACATTTGTGCAACTGAACGTCAAGTACATGCAGACACATGGGGAAACTGAATCCTTGTTAACTGCTAATGAACATGTAGAGCGAGGTATCCTCTCTTGAAAATCCAGTGAAATTAAGTGTACAGATATTCTATAATCAATGACAACTATGTTCTTGGATATATACACTAATGAATTCCTCATATAGATAAAAAAATAAAATAATTATTGTGATAGTAAAAAATTGGAACAATGCTTGGTTATTTGTGGTAGAGGGAAAACTGGAGACAACCTGAGTGTCCATAAGGAAATAATTCAAAGCATGGGGAAAGGCTATAATGCAACATCACTGAACACAGTGGAAAAAATGGAAATACAGAAGTTATCCAAGAATATAACAATGGCAGAATGGTGATAAAGAAAAGCAGATGATAAAAGGGACCTACAGAGTTGTAATAACAACTAAATGATTTAATAAACATACAGAGCTCAGCCCAGTGCCCAGCTCCTAATGTGATCTAAGTGAACAGTTCCTGCATTAATTACCATTTATTCAGCTTTTACCTAATTATTTGTATTACTGGATATTTGTATAATAAATATCAGTTCAAACACTAGCTCTCCAACTTACTAGCTATAAGACTCTGGACAACTTACTGAACCTCTTTGCATCCCAATGTCCATTTTTGTAAAGTAAAATTCAGTGTCAACACATGCAGTTATTTTAAGGTAAAAAGATAATGTAAAGTTTACAATAAATGTTTGTCTTGCTTCTCATCCCTCCTCTCTCGCAAAGTATATTAATGAAAACTCTCAACAGATGATTATCATGAAGCAATTACCAATGGTAATTTATGGTGACCATGTAACAATATGGAAAAAGGCTAAATAATGTGAGAAAAAGGCAAGCATGAAAAATGGCCACAAATAAATTAAAACGAGTCCCTTACTTGAGTTTGGGTAGAAGAATTATAGGTGATTATTTTTCTGTGAACATCAAGTACATGCCAGTTCTGCTTTCTATTTTTATTATTATTTCTATTTCATTTTATTTTATTTTATTTGAGAAAAGGAAGAAAGAGAGGGAGGGAGAGAAACACCGATAAGAAAGAAACACTGATTGGTTGCCTTCTACAAGCACCCTGACCAGGGATGGAGCATAAAGTCCAAAACCCAGGCATGTGCCCTGACTGGGAATAGAACTCGTGACCTCACAGTTTGTGGTTTGTGGGACCCTGTCCAACCAACTGAGCCACAGCCAACAGAGTTGCTTTCAATTTTTCAAATATCCAGCAATATATTACTTTTAGAAATTGAAAAAAAATTAAACCATAATGCTCTGCCCTGGGTGCTTTATAGATGCAAGGTTGTTTCTACATATACAAATCAATAAATGTGATGTACCACATTAATAAAACATAAAAAATCATGATCAATCTCAGTAGATACAAAAGCATTTGACAAGATTCAACAGGCTTTCATGATAAAAACTCAACAAATTGGGTATAGAATGAAACTACCTCACCATAATATAAGCCATATATGAAAAACCCAAAGTGAACAACATATTTTAAGACAAAACTTTTCCTCTAAGCTCAGAAAAAAAGGCAACTTTCACCACTTCTATTCAACACAATATTAAATGTTCTAGCCAGTGCAATTAAACAAGAAAATATAAAAGGCATCCAAACTGGAGAGAAAGAGGTAAAATTATCTGTGCAAATGATATTATCTTGTATGCAGAAAATTCTTAAGACTTCACAAAAAAGCTGTTGTAACAGACAGGCAAATCCAGCAAAGTAGCAGGATACCAAGTTAATACACAGAAATCAGTTCAATTTATTATTTTTAATTAATTAATTAATACACAGAGGGAAAGGGAGGAGAGAAACATCAATGTGTGTTTGCCTCTCACATAGTACCTGGCCTTGCAACTCAGGCACGTGCCCTAACTGCGAATCAAACCAGCAACCCTTTAGTTTGCAGGCAGGTGCCCAAGCCACTGAGCCATACCAGCTAGGACATCTTTTTCTTTAAAAAAAAAAAAAAAAAATACACACACTTATTTATTTGTTTTTTTTTTTTAATCCTCACCTGAGAACATGCTTATTGATTAAAGAGGGGGAAGGGAGGTGGAGAGAGAAACATTAATTGGTTGCCTCTCATACCTGCTGAAACCAGGGACCAAACCCACAACCTAGGTATGTGCCCTGACCAGGTTTCAAACTCCACAACCTTCTGTTTTATGGAATTGATTCATACTGGCCAAACCAAATTCCATTTCTACACACAATTAACCAACTATCTGAAAAGAAAATTATGAAAATAACTTCATTTACAATAGCAGCAAAAAGTATAAACTACTTAGGCATTAATCAACAAGGTAAAAATGTATACAATGAAAACTACAAAACACTGCTGAAAAAATTAAAGACATGAACAAATGGAAACATATATGTTCATGCATTAGAATAATTAATAGTTAAAATACCAATATTACCCAAAGTGATCTACAGATGCAATAAAATCACCATCAAAATCCCAATATTTTTCTTACACACAGAAAAACCCATCCTAAAATTCATATGTAAATCTAAAGGAATCCCAAGTAACCAGTCTTAAAAAAAAAAAATCTAGAGGATTCTTACACTTCCTGATTTCAAAATTTACTACCAAAGCTACAATAAGCAAAACTAGGTGATACTGGCATAAAGGCAAATATACAGACCAATGGAATAGAATACAGAGCTCAGAAATACACATATACACACATCCAAATGATTTTGACAACAGTGCCAAGACCACTCAATGGAGAACAGTCCTTTCAACAGACTGGGCTGGGAAAACTAGATATCTGTGAGCAATAGACTAGAACTGGACCCTTACCTAACACTATATACAAAAATTAATGTAAACATAGATCAAAGACCTAACTGTCAGACCTAAAGCAATGAAACTCTTAAAAGAAAATATAGGACCAAAGCTTCACAACAAGCTTCACAACATTGAACTTCGCCATGATTTCTTGGATATGACACCAAAGGCAAAGGCAAAAGAAAAATATAAACAAATTGGACTTCCTAGAAATTGTAAAATTTTGTACAAGAGACACTATTCACTTAGTAAAAAGGCAACCTACTAAGTGGGAGAAAATATTTGCAAATCACATATTTGATAATGGATAATTGTCCAGAAAATATAGAAAACCCAACAATAAACCTGATCGTACAAAGGACTTGAACAGACATGTCTGTAATGAAGATATACGCATGATAAATAAACACATGAAAAGATGCTCAACATCATTAATCATTAGGGAAATGCAAATCAAAACCACAATGAAATACCACCTCCCACCCATTATGGTGGCTGCTATTAAAATATCAGAAAACAAGTGTTAATGAGGATAATGAGAAACTGGAACATTTGTGCACTGCTGGTGAAAAGGTAGAATGTAGAAAATAATATTGTGCTTCCTCAACAAATTAAAAATAGCATTACCATATGATCCGGCAATTCTGGGGATGTACCCAAAAGGATGAAAGCAGGGTCTCTAAGAGATACTTGTACACCCATGTTCAAAACAGCATTATTCACAATAGGGAAAGCAACCCAAGTGACAGATAAATGGAAAAGTAGAATGTGGTATATATATTCAAAATGAAGAAAATCCTGGAATATGCCATGATACAGATAAATCTTGAGGGCATATGCTAGGTGAAATAAGCCAGTCACGGAAAGACAAATACTATATAATTCCACTTCTACATGGCACTTATTCACAATTATAAAGACAGAAAGTAAAATGGTGGCTGTGGTTGCCAAGGGTGGGGATGATGAGTTTCAGTTTTACAAGACTGGAAAAAGTTCTGAAGATGATAGTAGTGATGACTACATAATTGAACTGTGCACTTAAAACAGGATTAAGATGGTAAATTTCATGTTGTATGTATTTTACTACAATTAAAAAATTAAAAACAGTAAAGATCTGCTACAAGGTGCTTTATATAGATAGTATACAACAAATATTTTAAAATTGTGTTGAACAGAAATTAATAAACTTCAAAACCTAAACATCTTTGAACCTTAATCAATAAATTTATTAAAAAATTTAGAATATATGCTAAAAAACTGGGTTCTTCCTAATTCTAATACTTAAACCTGGGACAAATAATTTATTCATACATCCTCATATTCTTCACCTATAGTGTGAGGGTAATTTAAAGACAGTTGTTAAAAATGAGATAATATGGAAGCACCATGTAGAAGACAATGTTTCTAAAACTTCAAAGTGTGCAAGAACACAAATGCAAATTCATTGAGTATCAAAAGAAAACATTTAATGGTTAAGAGCTTAGACTCTGACATAAGATAGACCCTATATTCAAATTTCAGTTCTTTGACAACCTGTGAAGCTTTAGACAATTAATTTCACCTTCTTCATCAGGAAAATGAACATAAATAACAACAGACCTCATGGAGTTGCTGTGAAAATTAAATGAGATGAATTATATAAACTACAGTGCCTGTCAGAAAATAATGACTCAGTGGCCTCCAACAGCTCCTTGAGTTAATGTAACTGAGTATTTATTGAAAACCTTTTTCTATGCCTTGTCCCAGCTACTGTGCTTCACACTAAGATCCAAAGATAGGAAAGATGTATGCCCTACCCTTGAAAAGTTCACAAGCAGTAAAGGAAGCAAAGAGATTTTTCAAAGTTTGTAAGAGACTGTAATAAATAATAAAATTGAATTTTATATATGATAAGTTGTGAGCAAAGAGTAAGAGGATTGAGATTGGTTATAGTGAGAAATGAATCAGAATCTGAAAGGAAACAAAATTTGAGTTGGCTCTTCTTAAAAGAAAGGGTGTGTGTGTTTTGTCTATTAATAAAGGAAAAACACAAAATAAATAATCAAAATAATAGAGCACTCAAGACAACTGAGAATAGTCTCATCATATGGAGTTCTCAGTGGGCAGAAGCAGGGCATAAAAAGGAAAAAATGTGAGGGTCTAAATAGTGAAGGGCTCTGCACAAATGCCCTGTTCAGGTATGTACACTCGTGTTCTATGGGGAAATCAAGAGGATTTTAAGATCATAGTAAGACTTAAATCTAGAAAACTAACTAATAAAATGTGAGGCTTAAGTTGACTGAAAGATGTCAGGAACAACTATCTAGGAGATTTGACTTGAAACAAGAGTGTGCCTGATAGATGATCCAGAAAGACAGACATCCCAGGCAGAGAGCCCACTGCTTCTGGAGTGCAGCACACCGAAGAGAAAGGCGAGGCATTAACACCTAGACAGGAATCTCAACTTCACAGCAACAGAAAAAGGTTTTCAATCATGGAATGTTTAATAAAATGGCGTTTTAAAAGAAACATCTCTGACATCAATGATAGGAAGAAACCGACTAGCAACACCAGGAGCCTAGAAGACCAATTAGGAAGTGCTGCCACTGTACAGGCAGGAAATTACAAAGGCTAAAACCAGGCCAAAAGAGGGAAGAGCAGGCTGACTCAAGAGATTCAATTTATTTGCTATATACTTGGGGAGGAAAAAAAATTAAGTCCATTTTACCATTTCCATATTTCAAACACATTCACTATTCCCCTCTAACTACAGGATAATAATCTCAAAGCAGGTATAAAGACCCTCCCAATCTGGTCCTGGCCCTTTCATTCCCTTTCCCTTAAAACCCTACAGTCCTTTGCTTAGACTCTACCTCACCATACCTCATCCAATTGGCAAGGACTAATTCACTAACTTTCCATAAAGCCCTCCTGACACTCTCACAGTGACCCTGACCCCACAGATCTGCAGAGAAATGTCATACATGAAAACTGCTAAACAACAATCCAAGTCAAGAGTGCTGTAAGAATACGGCATACTGGGAAAAAATGCACTAAGGAATTCTGAATTATGGTTATTCAGAAGTTAGTTCTTCCATAAGGTTGTTATTACATGAAATAAAATAATAATGGTAACTAACAATGGTAAAGTGTATCTGCCAATCTGCAACCATAAGAAGACATACAAAAGAATAAATTAATGTAGAGTGAAGTGAGAATGCAGTTAGTAATGCTGTGAATAATTCCTGGGATTACATATACAGCATAATATTAATTGGCACTTTTAAAAAACTAATTTATTTCCAAAGAAGCAATTTAGGCAATAGCCTTTTTCCTCCTCTAGAATAAGTCTAATGAGGGAACAGAAATTATCAGAGAGACAAAGCAAAATTATAACTTTGGTAAACAGTTCCTAGAAATCATGAGTATCATAATTATATTGTAATAAATAAATAATAATGTGTACCTGGTTGCAACCTACAGAGAAAAAGGACTTACAGTTTGGGCTTATGTCTGTCTGTAGCGACAGGATGAAGAGCTCAGAAATCTCAATGCCAAACATGTCACAAGAGGTCAGATGTCACCTTCTCTAACTGGGGGTTGACCCTAAAGTAGGCAATACATGTAATTAATTGATGCCCTACTCTGAAACATTGATTTGAATGGTACTAGTCTACCGATTCAATGTTAGTCTAATTATGCTAGTCACAAATATGATCACCTCTAGAGACACAAATTCATTGTTACTCAAGAAAGGAAAGAAATATAAAGGGTCAATTTCTTTTTTGCAACAATCAACAAAAAAATAAAATTCTCTCTCCCAATGATACAAACCATATCAGATGATATAGCCAATAATGCTGGTAGAGACTAATATAAAATCCATACTTACTTCAAAGTATATCTTCAAATTATCTTATAACTAGTATTGATAATACTTATGAAACTCAAATGCCATGTTATAACCATCCAAAGTAGATGTGAATAATTTGTTTGGATTAAAGAAAAAAGAAATTATATATGTAACTGCTTTTATTATACACTAAAATATAGGTGACATTTAGTAAAGTAACATGACAATGAGTTATAAATCCTATCAGGAATCTTAGGGATTAAAAGTAAATTTTGTTTCTGTTTCTCATTTTGTTATATGATTATCTCTTTGCTCCTTGATTTTAAAAACTATAAAACAAAGGCTAACATCATGATCTTAAGCATACAAATGTTATATCTGTTTTACATAAATGTTAAGTAATCAGATATTTTAAAACTTTAATTTCATTACATCTATACAAGTATCATAAAAATTGATGAAAGAAGTGCTAATTATAATTTAGTACTTAATCATTTATTAACTAAATGAGAAAGCTGCTCTTATATAAACCTATGCTTATCTTCATCTGAACTGACTATTGTAGAGGGTCTTTTTGTGATACAATGACTCTTTGTTTCCATTATGATGATGAAAACACCACAAAACATCCTTCAAATTCTATGAATGTAAAATGTTTTTACTGAGTACCAAAATTTATTATACTTATTTAGCTTCCAAATGAAGATATCTATATAATTTTATACTATCACTAAAGCAAACTTTTATTAGAAAATAAGTTTTTAAATCAGAGACAGCTTACCCATTAACTAAAAAAAAAAAAAAAATCAAATTTAAACCCAAATATATGTAGTTTGATTTCAGATCAATTTTTTGTAAAAGTACTTTCCATTCTCAAAAAGAACTTGCTAAAAAAGTTTCTTAGTTATAATTTTTAAGTATCTGAAATAATCAAATGTCAACAATGATTCTCTAATTTTTGTACTTTTTTGAATACAACACTAGCAGTTTATTAAAAAAAAGACAATTAGAAGAAAGTGGTAAAAAGAAGTCAGGACTCTTTCCTGAAGAGGTGTAGTGATGCCCAACAGGAAACTACTGCTATGAATGCTTAAGGTAGATATCATCAGATTAGGTGAAGAAAAATTTGCAACTTAGAAAAATTCTCCTATTTTGTTACAGAGATAAGAAGTTTTTATCAGTCTCTGTTCAAATAACTCTGAGAATCTGAGGCTTCTACTTATGGAATTTGTAAATTTTAACATTAGTCTTAATATTTTAACCATTCTGTGTTTGAAGATAATAGTGCTATAGAGTATGATATTGTCTAGTGTTATATAAAAACAAAGAATGTCCCTTGATTTGCTTCTGCCAGAAGAAACCTTTATTACTTTTAGTTCTACTTTTGGACTCCAGAAAATATCCAGTGCCTTTACCAACTATCTCTTTTTTTTTTCCAGAAAAGTCACAAAACTGCTGTGAACTGGGAAAACAGTGAAAGTAGCATAGTTCTTAATCTCTCCCAAGCCTCCTAAAAAGTGTTACTAAAAGAGTTAGCAAACAAACAAAAAACCCCACTCTTGGACAACACAAAAAAACAAAATTAAGTAATGAGAAATACCCATGAATTCCAAAATTCCAACAAGTGAGGATAAAACTCCAAAAGCTACAATCCCAGTTGGTACTGGCACCTGTGTAGAGGAAAGCAGAGGAGCGTAACAGAGTATCTAATGAAAAGTGTATAGAAGAATAAAATAAGCAACAGATGTCATTGGAAAGTACTGTGAGCCAATGTAACAGCAGTTGGAAGCAGATACACTTTTACACACTCCCGTTTGCAGGTGAATCATGGTAATTCATGAATTCATGGTAAAGACTAAGGGGCTGAAGCATAATGGGCCCCAGGAACATTCAAACTAGTCAGCCAAAGCTGCCTTCCAGGATGGAACCCTACTATGCAGAAAAATTGTAAGCAATAAAAATATCAAACACTACAGGTCAAAAAGATATTCAATGTAAAAACAATGAGTATAAAGGAAAGGGTGGTTCCAGAAAAAAAGCAGTGGGGAAGAAAGCAAGAAAAAGCAGGGAATCATGGGAAATACGAGCCCATATTTTGAATACTTCATAAAAATGACATAAGGAGTTTCAGAGCCATAAATCTAGAAAAACTATTCTAGCCACCTTACCCTGCAACAAGTTCAGAAAAATTGATTTCATATCAAAATGACCACTATGATGGCTATAACTGAACAAAATAAAATTCATAAAATAAAAGCAAGTCTGAGATGTGTGCTGACAAAACAGATGAAAACTATTTAACTGTTATTCCAAACACAAAAAAGGACATGAAGAAAATGATGCAAGACATAGAAAGGATACACATCAGAATTACAAAAGCTAAGAAATTAGTTAAATATCAGAAGTAAATTTTAAAAATCACTTCAGTGATTTCAGTAGAAATCAATTGAAGTCTAAACTAGCAGGTACACAACAGTAAATAAACAGAAAAATGTCACAAACAGAAGTTGCAAAGAAGGAAAATGTTAAAAATCAAAAATATATTGCAGTTTTACCCTTAATTGCCAGAATGTGGAAGCAACAAAGAGGTCCTTCAAGATTGGGGGGACAAATACACAATGGTCCATCCAGACAATAGAATATTATTCAGTGCTAAAAAGAAATGAGCCATTAGGCCACAAAAAGACATGAAGAAAAATCCTAAATGTGTATTACTAAGTGAAAGATGATCTGAAAAGGCTACATCCTATATGACTCCAACTCTAGGACATTCTGGAAAAGAAAAATGATGGAGACAGTGAAAAAAAGCAGTTGTTACCCGGGACTGGGAGGAGCAGATACAGATGGAGTGCTGAGAAATTTCAGGGCAATTGAAACTACTCTATAAGATACTACATGTCATTGTATGGTTGTCCAAACCCACAGAATGTACACCAAGAGTAAACCCTAATGTAAACTATGGACTTTGGATGACAATGATGGAGTCCATCCTCAGTAAAAAATGTACCATCTGGTGATTCATGCTGGTAGCAAAGAAGGCTATGCATGTGGGGAAGCAGGGTATGTATGGGAAATCTCTTTATCCTTTCAATTTTGATGTAAAACTGAAATTTCTCTTTAACAAATAAAGTTAAAAAAAAGATGAAAAGAACTCAGTAGAAACTTACAAATTTAAAAGATGGGAAAAAAGATACAATATAGTATAAGAGAAGGCCCCAATTAATAAATACTAAATAAGTGTGTATATAACAAAATAATAATATAACTTAAAAATTTTACTTAAAAATTATATATATTAAAAAGATACTGCATATCCAAGAAAATCAACCTAGAATGACCAATATTGAGACTTTAAAGAAAAAATAATCTTTGTGAATCTAGTCAAACAAAAAAAGTCTCAACAAAAAGGAAGTTTTTTAGAATATATTTTATTAATTAAGTTATTATAGTTGTCCCAATTTTTCCCCTTAGTCTCCCTCCGCCTGGTACCCCATTCCCTCCAGCAATCCCCCTCTTGGGTCATGCATATAAGGGGTTTCTTGGCTTCTCCATTTCCTATAATATTCTTGATAGCTCCCTATTTTGTACCTCCAATTATGCTTCTTAATTCCTGAACATTTCTGCCATTCTCACCCCTCCCCCACTGATAACCCTCCACATGATCTCCAAATCTATGATTCTGTTGCTGTTCTGCTTTATTGCTTAGTTTGTTTTTCAGATTCAGTTGTTGAAAGTTGTAATTTGTTGTCCTTTTAATGTCCATAGTTTTAATTTTTTAAAAAAATAAGTCACTTTAACATTTCATAGAATTAGGGCTTGGTGATGATGAACTCCTTGAGCTTTACCTTGTCTGGGAAGCACTTTATCAGCCCTTCCATTATAAGTGATAGCTTTGCTGGATACAGTAATCTTGGATGAGTCCTTGCTTTTCATGACTTTGAATTATTCTTGCCAGTCCCTCCTCCTGCAAATGTTTCTTTTGAGAAATCAGCCAAGTCTTATGGGAACTCCTTTATAGGTAACTGTCTCCTTTTCTCTTGCTGCTTTTAAGATTCTCTTTATCTTCAACCTTTGGCATTTTAATTATGTCTTGGTGTGTTCCTCTCTGAGTACAACCTGTTTGCACTAAGTACAATTCTGTGCTTCCTGGACTTGCATGTCTATTTCCCCTGCCACATTAGGTAAGTTTTCTTTCATTATTTTTTCAAATAAGTTTTCAATTTCTTGCTCTTCCTCTTCTCCTTCTGGCACCCCTATGATTCAGATATTGGTATAAAGTTGTCTCAGAGATTCCTAAGCCTATCCTCATTTTTCTGAATTCTTTTTTTCTTCCTGCTGTTTTGATTGAATGTTTTTTCCTTCCTTGTGTTCCAAATCATTGATTTCATTCTCAGCACCATCCTCTCCACCACTGGTTCCCTGTAAATTTTTATTTCATTTAGTGTAAACCTTCATTTCTTCCCTTACATTTTTGCCATATTCAACGAGTTCTTTGAGCATCCTGATGACCAGTGTTTTTAATTTTCCATCTGATAGGTTGCTTATTTCCATTTCCTTTAGTTCTTTTTCTGGGGTTTTGCTCTTTTTTTGGGGGGGGGGCTTTATTTCTTTATCTCCTCAATTCTGCAGCCTCCCTGTTTGTTTCTGTGTATTACGTAGAGCTACTTTGACCCCCCGTCTTAGAAAAGGCACCTGTAAATTGTATGGGGCAGGGTCTTAGGTAATCACCACAGCAGAACAATACACTTTACCCCTTTGTGCTTCTGTATGAGAAGAGGGCTTGGAGAGGGGACAATGCCACTGACTGGCTTCTAGAGGTTTGCTGGGCACTCACCCCACCCACTTCACATGTGCAACTGACACACTTCAGCTGCTGTCCTTGTGGTGAATCCCAGAGTGGGTGGGCTTGAATACATTCTAAGCCTATGAGGTCCCTTTAAACAGACTCTCCTGAAAATCCCGCAGTTTCTTCCACTGCCCAATTCCCCACTAGGGGGGTTTTCCATTGAGGCATTTTATTTGCACTGATGTATTACATCCCTAGAAAAAGAATCCCAGGATTTTCCCTCCTGTGTGTTTTCGTCTTGCTTCTTCATGGTACATGATGCCCACTGAGGTTGTCAGTACAATGAAACCAAACTGATGAGATGGAAGCCGGTTGTTCTGCCATTTTTCTAGTTCTTTGAGTTACACATCAAATCTGGTGCTGATTACTCCACACTTGTTCAACCTGCTGGTGAGGTTCAGAACCACTTTCCCAGCTCTGTGATCATCAATGATTTCAAATTCACCAATGTAACCATGCTTCATCATCACAGCTAAGGAGAGGACGATGACTTTGGAGCACGGCCTGAGAAGAACCTGGCATCTGCCTCTCTTTTCAGCATTGCTGATACTCTTTGAGATCATCACCAGGACATTCATGCACACCATTATGGTGGCGGACAGAGTCCCCACTGGTTTTTACAGCCAGAAGTTATGGGGGCCTATCTTCCCAGCACTGGAATCCTGGGCTGTGCTGTCTGGCCTCGGGCTGGGATCACTTGCTCCCAAGGTAACCCTCACCTTGAGTGTGGAAACACCTAATTTGCCGCTTCTGTGCCTCCTGCTCTCCACGCCATACCACATCCCCACGATTCCACCCCTTTGATCCATCTGGATGTATGGGGCTTCTTTAACTCCTTGGTTGTCAGACTTCCATACAGCTTGATTTTTCTGACAGTTCTGGTTATTTGTTTTGAGATATAGTTGTAATTGTCTTTGTGGTTGCACAATGAGGTAAAGTGTGTCTACCCACACCTCCATCTTGACCAGAAGTCCCCAAGTTACCATATTTTTGACAGCAATGCTTTAAGTGAAAATATGTAACATAGAGGGTGGGGAAAAGTAAGTTTACAGTTATATGTATGGAAAACAATACAATAATTAATAAATAATAGTGCAAGAATAAGCTGTTTTGCATACTCATAACCAGTTTTTATTTCTAAAAAATGTTTTTTAAGATTTTATTTTTTTTTAGACAGAGGGGAAGAGAGAGAGAGAGAGAGAGAGAATCATCAACGTGTGGTTGCCTCTTGTGTGTCCTCTACTGGGGACCTGACCTGGCCCAGACTAGGCCCTGACTGGGAATCGAACTGGAGACCCTCTGGTTTGCAGGCCAGCGATCAACCCACTGAGCCACACCAGCCAGAGCTGCATACTCACAACTGTTAACCTACTTTTGGCCCCACCCTGTGTAAGAACACCCCCCCCACACACATACACACACAAAATATAAGCTATGGATTCTATATCTAGTCAAACTGATTTTCAAGTAAAAAGGTTGCAGGAAACAATGCAGAACTGAAAATCTGTTTCCATGAAGTCTTAAGAATCTACTACTAGTGTTACCACTCTGGAGAACAGTATGGTGGTTCCTCAAAAAAATCAAAATAGAATTACCATATGACCCCAAAATTTCATTTCTAGATATTTATCCAAAGGAAATGAAATCATTATCTCAAAAAGATGTCTACTCCACCATGTTCACAGCAGCATTATTAACAGCCCAAACATGGAAACAACCTAAGTGTCCAATGACAGATGACTGGATAAACCAAAAGTGGTGGATATACATATACACAATGGACTTATTATAGAGTCATAAAAAAGAAGAACATTTTATCATTTTTGTGACAATATAAATGGACCTGGAGGGCAGTATGCTAAGAGAAATAAGGGGGAAAAAGATATATTGTGTAATCTCACTTATATGTAGAATATATAAAAACGAAACCCAGTCCTGACCAGATGTCTCACTTAGTTGGAGTGGTGTCCCATTCACCAAAAGGCTGTGGGTTCAATCCCCAGTCAGGGCATGTACAAGAGGCAACCAACCGATGGTTTTCTCCCTCTCTCTCCCCCACTTCCCCTTTCTCTAAAATCAATATGCATGTACTCGGGTGAGGGGATCCCCTACCACTGCCACCAAACCCAGAGATACAGAGAACAGACTAGTGATTTCCAGGAGCAGGGGTTGGGGGGTGGGTGGGAGAAATGGATGGGGAGGGTCAAAATGTACAAAATTCCTGCATATGATAACTAAGTTCTATGGATATAATGTACAGCATAGTGGCTCTAGCTAATAATACTGTTATACATTTAAAAGTTGCTATGAAAGTAAATCTTAAAAGTTCTCATCACAAGGGAAAAAAGTGTAAGTACATCCGGTGATGCATGTTAACTAAACTTAGTGGTGATGATTCTGCAATATACACATATATTAAGTGGTTATGGTGTATAATTTAAACTAACATGACGTCAATTATATCTCAATAAAATAAAAAATACAAAAATTACTAGAGAATAAACTTTAGATATCAACATAGGACTAGTAAGCATAAAATAGATAGTTGCAGAAGACTAAATGGTAGCTGTTAGGAGAGAATATAGTATGTAATTACTATGTTCTCTGACAGTTTACAATCAGTACTATTGTTTAAAACAATGGATAAAGCAATTCATATGGTTTCTATGGAACATTCATTATAGAGTTGGTGTTGTTATTCTCAAATAGCTTGATATGTAATACTGGATAAAACACATGAGTGGTTACATGATATTCTAAAATGTTATCACTCATGATATGTCCATGAGAACCATGATGCTTACTGTGTAAGAAAAAACAAAGACTTTAGATAAAAGTTAAGTAAAATCCAGTAGCCATAAATTCAAGTGGAAAATAACAGTACAAAATCATGAGATTTTTTCTTTTATAATTATACCTATTTCATAACTGTGTCTTCTAATGTCCTGGAAAAAGAGACTGACCTAGCATTAATGAGCACATGAGGACCAGAAAATGGTCCTGAAATATAGTTTCTAACTGAAAAAAAAAAACAGAGGTCTCTGAAAAAATCTGGTGCAGGATATATGTAAGATGAGCCTAAAAAATCTTGTATCAGAAAGCAGAGTAGCTTCAGGAGTCAGTGTGAAGAAGCTCCAACTGGTCAAAGATAGGGAATGTTGAGCATCAATAAAAATTGCATCAAAAATGAACTGAAGTATATCAAATGTATTTAAATGCAGGAATTCCAAATAACACTTTAAAAAACTAATTGATTCCCCATTAGACACTATTTTGAAACCTGGTAAATAAAAGAATCAGTTATTCTACTTTTCCAATATGAACCATACCACAGAAAAACCAAACAGTAAATGAAGGGAAGCTTATGAAGCTTATGTCCTTATAGAAATATTCTAGTTTAAAAAGGGAGGATAAAATTAGATCATCACCATTTTGCAATCCTTAATGAATTACTGAATCTAGTTGCTCTGTAACAAGGGTACTGCCCTCACATGAGAAACAGACATTATGGGCTCCTGACAGCAGAACACAGTCCCACAGTCCCACCTATGAGGGGGTTGCATTCCATTCCCCCACCTGTAGATAAAATATCAATTTCCATGGAAGGCAGAGGAATGAGCAAAAGATTTAAGTCCACCACAATGTTGCGATCAGCAAAACCCAGACTATGGGAAACCACAGAGAAGTGAATCAGTTTCTTCAATAAATAAATTGTAAAGGAAAATGACCAAAAAAAAAAAAAAATGAATGAGAAACCTACAGATTAAAAGTGACTTAAAAAGTTACACCAGACAGAGACAAAACAAGCAGAACTAAAATATTATACATAGGTAAACTATAGTGTTTAAGGTGCAGCTTTTAATTTTATAATGAAATCATTCATCAGTCATAATAAAGAATGAAATGTAATGACCACATATGCATTCTTTACAATAACTTTCCTACAGCCTTCAGTAATTTAAGATATTTGTAAAGATTAAAAGATACCTGTATGTTTAGAATTGGCAGTAACTAAGCAGAGCAAGCTGATTTGAAATTAGTCTAAAGCTTGGAAAGTTCCTAAATTTAGAATACAGAAAAGGAACATTTCGTTAGGCTTTAGAGCAAAATACCCCACCTTCTTTTCATGGTCCAATGGTTCTTCCTAACTTACCTTGGCCAAGTGTAATGATAATGAGCAAGCCAAGGCACTGGCTAGGCAATTAGCTAGACAGCCCCTTCCTGGGGTTAATGGTCTAGCAGGGAAGTAATTACACATGTGCCTAATGTTATTAAAAAAATTATGGCACGCTATGAAGCCTGCCCCACTAGTAAAAAGGAAAATGGCATGCTCTCAGATACGGCAGGAGAAACACTAGGAAACACTCTTAAAACACTTACCCTCTGATTTACTTAAGTTTTTTTCCCCCTACCTTTGGATGAGACCGATAAAGTAATGACTATTTGGTAGGTAAATAAATTTATCCATATTTATCTCAAGATCCATAGACCTTAAGAAATGAAGAAAAAGAAGCTTGGCATCCTTAAGGCTGTACTGATAAAGAAAGGAGCAAAGAAAATACTTATCAACAATACAAATATACACACAGATGATACGATCATCCAAACACACCTGCACCCACTGCTGTGGGTTAATTCTCTGACTCCCTGATCAGCAGGTTGGTGCAACCTAATAGCAACCTTGACTGCCAAACTGTGTACATCTCACAATGGCAAGTTCCTAGAGACTGTCCCTAAAGGTTTTAGAGAAACATGCCATGGCTAACAAAGAAGTAATAGCCTGAAAAATTGATATAGTTCAGTAAAGTTTAAATAACTAAATTTAAAAACTAAATCCAAAGAACAAAGAACCTTACTTCCACTTTCATCTATAATTTTTATATACATAACCTATGGTTTTATTTTTTTTTAAATCACAACCATAGGAAACTACCTTCAGCTTCTGAGATTTTTTAAAAATGTTAATACAATGTCAAGCATTTTTAATACAAATGTTTTTAATACAATGTTGTATTTAGTTGTCATACCTCAACTAATTTAATTTTTATATACTATTTATTTTACTCTTATTTTCCACATAGGTTTTACCTATTTTTTTTCTATTAGACTGTAAGAGCTATGACTTGTACATGGACAACTTAAAAATATTCAAAGGGTAAATACAGACTTACAATAACATATAACATCTTTTTTCCCTCTCCAGTCCCTTTCCTCTTAACTTTATAATCTCCACCAGAATATATGCAAGGGACAAAAAAACTCACTTTTATTACTTCCTAATAAGCACCAACATAAGTATTTAATTAAATGAGCTTTTGGAAGTAATCTGCTTTACATTTTTACAGATAACATCTAAAAAATGTGTGGGAGGAATTAAGTATAAACTCTAACTTACCAAAAACTATTATTTAAACATTTTTAGAACATAAATTTAGCTTTAGCCTTTAAAAAGAGCCAGCAAAACAAATAAAACAAAAACCAAGTTCTACTTGAAGACTCCCTTATAACTAATATTTAACAAGTATATTGAGTATTCATAAAGCAATGTTTTTTTCTATATTGACTCTTGGTCTACCAAGATAAACAGGATTAAAAACTAGAGGGAAAAAAGAACTTTCTTTTTTATCTGAAGATTTATTTACTTTATTTCTAAACTATAGAATAAAATTGTTAAAAATTCTTGGTTAGTGGACTATGAACTAAGAAGATGTTATTTACTATATGTACCACGCTTGTCCTATATTAAAATAATAAACAGTAGATAGTTTTTAGACAGTTTATATAAAAGGAATTAACTAAAAGCCTTTTTAACAAAAGACTTATATAAAGATATGTTTCAAGAGTTAAATTTTTGATGAACTAAAATATTGATACTATTACACAGAGTACAGAGTACACACTGATACTTTATCTAATATTTATAAAATCTCTAAACACAAATTGCTTGTGTATGTTTCTGTATTTGTTTTTCTCACTGTATACTCCTGTAATGCAAAAAGGGACTGGTACTTTGTAATATGTTATCATAATAAGTAAGTTATCTTTGGACCTTTCCCCCAAAGTCTTATATGTAATTTTACAGGGATATTTTTGTTTAAATTTACTTACTTTGTAATACGGTCAATGTTGGCAATTTGCTTCTGGTTCCGTATAATTTCAATGGCTGCCCAAAGATGCTGGATAGCTTTTGTATCCGCCTGTCGTCTTTTTGTTAAACGTGCCATGACCTGTTAACTGCTTTAGCTGTAGGAATATATAAAAACATAAGGAAAAGAACCATGGATTACAAAATGAATTATTATCGACATAAGTTAACACTCTAGCAGCACCTCTTGATTACTGCTGAGTACACAAATGTATTATGTGGTATGGCCATTTTTTACTTTGTTTTCGACAATACACCAATTACTTCATAAAAATTATCATTCACTTTATTACTTCATAAAGAATGACACTGTAACACCCAATAGTTAAAAAATGTTTTCCTAAGCACAACTGGCAACTTTATTCCAATATATTAAAAATATACACATTTAAATTTTACTCTAACATGAAAATATTACAACATAAAATTTCATTTTTGACATTATGCGTTATTTTACAGATTGATACAAAATGAAATTTAAGTGTCCTAATTATTTGATTCTTTAGTCTATTATACTAATGGCCTAAACATTTCAATTTTATATAGACATACTGATAAATGAATAGAACATTCTCTTTTTAAAAAATAAAACCATAGCCCTGGCTGTTGTGGCCCAGTGGATTGAGCCCGGGCCTGTGAACCAAATGGTCACTGGTTCGATTCCCAGTCAGGGCACATGCCTGGGTTGCAGGCCAGGTCCTCCACAGGGGGTCACACAAGAGACACCACACATTGATGTTTCCCTCCATCTCTTTCTCCTTCCCTTCCCCTCTCTCTAAAAATAAATTTTAAAAATCTTTTAAAAATAAATAAAATACAATCATAAACAGAAAATATATGGAAGTATTTCTGGCGGAGGTGTGAAAGTCTGGGGCAGATAGACCAGAGGAGCCACATTGTTAAGATATATATATGCATGTGCTTGGATTAGTATTGGTCAGGTCAGTCATTACGCTGTATGGAAATTACATTGCTATTTTATTCAAAAACTGAAATATTCTGAGTGAATGGGGGGAAATGGACACCAATGTGCCCTAGCAAGATGGGAGGAGGGGCAGGGGAAACGTGGTTGCAGCCTGGATGCCTGATGAGTGATGGTACTACAGGAAGAGGCACACCAGGACACTAAGCCAGGCATGGAGGGACCTAACTGTTAGGAATGTCCTAGGCCACTGAGACACCTGATCCCTAAAGCACACTGGTTATGCTCTTGAGACCAGTAGGCATGAGGTAAACATACAGCTCTCTGGAATGGCTGAAATCTCCCTGACCTGACATTTTCTATCTTTTAAGGGAAGAGAATTAGTGAGGGAAACTCATTCTTAACACTTTACTGTGTTCCATGACCAGCCAACAGAGCCTTACAAATCTCATTTTTCTCTTTCTCTATTATTTCTTTTCACAGATAAATCAATTCTTCCTCTTTCTCTAGAAAACCCAAATAAATTCACTTCTGGTGAATCTGGGTTAACTCAGGCTTCCGGAATGAGAAGGTGGTTTTCAGGACTTCACTACTAACAGAAAAATTTTAAACATGTTTTAAAGTACTGCTGAATATCCTACTTCTTCCCTTTGCTCCACAAAGGTAATAATCAAAAAATAATGCCAATATTCAAGTTTTAGAGAAAAATTAAGGAAAATCATTAGTTCAGTAAAAATTTAAAAGATATCTTAGACACATAACCCTAAAAGATAACAAAATCAGATGGATATACACTTAAGATAAATAACCCTAAAATATAATAAAATTTATAATTCATGAATGTGCCTATTTTAGAAAGAAACCACTTTAAAATGTAGGGAGACTTCTCAGTTTAAATGCACTTACATGGGAGTACAAACTTTCCAAATCTAAGAAGCATTATATCCTAAGTAATTTACTGGTAAGAATATAAAATGTTAGAAAGTGACATCTAATGGTGAACTATAATAATGCAACTTGTGTAGGATTACACAAATAGATATAAGAACAAAATGTCAGTCATTCTTAGAGGTTAAAAAAAATACTTGCCTATTTTGTGTAAGGCACTTTGCTAGACACAATGAAGTATTTAAAAATCAATACTGTAGTCCTTGCCAGAAAAAAAAACCCTGAAACTAGCAAAATAAAATGTGACATTTTGACATTATGACATTACATGTCACACATGATATAAATGGTCCAAAATACATGCTGTTGTCTGTGAGAAAATATGAAAGAAATTAATTTCTTTAAAATGTAACTGTCTGTTTAAAGCGAACATAAAAGTAATTGTTGGGTATTATAACATATGTAGACATAAAATAAATTAATATACCGCCACAATTGGGGAACAGGTAATAATGAAAGAAATTACATCATGTAAATTCTTACACTTTATGTAAAGTGGTGTTATATTAATTCAAGAGGGACTATGGTAAATTGAGGATGCATACTGTAATCCCCAGAGCAAGCACTACAGAATACAAACAGGAACAGTTAACATTAATTCAACTTTTGAGATCTACCTGAACCAATGCACACAGGTGGATAGATATCACCTGTAATGAAGGCACACGATAAGGAAGATACTCATAATTATCAGAGCCCAAAGAGAACCTTGCAAAGAATGCAGAGGTGAAAACAATAATACCTGAGTCATATAACAGTACCAAAAACAACCTCACCTATTAGGACAACATCTCTTTAACCACTGAAATTCTCCTCTCTTATTAAATTTTAAAACCATTCATCTAACTCTTCTATGCTCTGAGACTATAGCAGTAAAAAAGCAGACAAAAACATTTCCATTATCTAGTAAATATGATTAGAAACTTGGGTGTTCTTCAATAAAAAAGAAAATGAATTTTTTATATCCTATACACACACAGCTTCTTTTTCAGTCTCTATTGATGTGGCCAAACCAAACTTTTTGGCCCATTCTTTCCTAAATATATTTTATATTACTACTAAGCTAAACTACTCAAAATTCCTAAATATGTCAAAAAATGTCACATCTTTACTCCTTTAATAGTTCTGCCTAGAATGTTCGCTCTTGCCCCTTTACTAATTAAAAACTTCCTTGTTCATTCTGGAACTTACTATAATGCAATTTTTCTGACCAACACTTTCCCCAGAATCACACTCCCTCATACTCAATTCTCTCATGTTTTACAGAGTAACTTGTACATGCATCTCTTCAAATTTCTTCATATGAATACTTATAAATTACTCCCAAGGAATACATTAGTTCAGGTAAAGATAAATCCTGTTTATTTTTCTTCTGTCTTTCAAGTTGCTGAGCATAGTTATAAACATGATACATTTTTTATATGGAATTATGAAAGAAATTTTCTAGCTATACTGTGTAAACAAAGTCCCAGATTAAGCCTTCGCTTATGTTAGAGCAAAGATTAAGACACTAAAAAGAAAGATGAGAAGACTTACAGAGATATTTAATATAGTCCTCAATCTTTTTGGCTTCAACGATCTTTTCTGGAGGGACTCCAACACATTTTTGGGGAATACACTAAGACTCCCCTCAGGAGGATGAGCTCCTTTGGGTAGTAATTCTCAAGAGGCCTACAGTTCAAAAGATAAAAACGCAAGCCTCAAAACTTCCCAATAAAATTTTTCCATTTTCTTTTATTGTAGTTAAATACATAAAACAAACATAAAATTGCCATTGTAACCACTTAAGTGTATGGTTCAGTGGTATTAAATATATTTACATTGTTATACAACCATCACCACCATCCATCCCCATATAACTCATTTCCTCTTGTAAAACTGAAATTATATACTATTATACAATAAGTAACTCCCAGTTTTCCCATACCTCCATCCTTTTCTACTCTAAGGACCTCACAGAAGTAGAATCATACAGTATTTGTCCTCCCTTTTGTGACTGAGTTATTTCACTTAACATAATATCCTCAGGTTTATCCATACTGTAGCATAGTGTAGAATTTTCTTCTTCTCTAAGGCTAAATAGCATTTCTTTGCATGCACACCACATTGTTGCTATCCACTCCACTGTCAATGGAATTGGATTACTTCCATGTATTAACTAACTACTGTGAATAATACTGCTATGAACATGTGTGTACAAATATCTCTTCAAGACCCTACTTTCAATCCTTTTGGATGTGACCAGAAGTGGGATTGTGGAATCATATGGTAATTATACAATTAACTTTTTGAGGAACCACCATATATGTTTTCCATAGCTGCTGCACCATTTCTCATTCCCACAAATACTGCAAAAGGGTTCCCATCTCTCAACATTGTCATCAACACTTTTTTTAAAAAAATTTTATAGATTTTATTTATTTATTTTTAGAGAGGGTAAGGGAGAGAGAAATGAGGAGAAAGATCAATGTGTGATTGCCGTTCATGCACCCCATACTGGGGTGGGGACCTGTCCTGCAATCCAGGCATGTGCCCTGACTGGGAATCCAACCTGCAACTCTTTGGTCCACAGGCCCACGATCAATCCACTGAGCCACACCAGCCAGAGTTGTCATCAACACTTCTAATTGTCTGTTTTTTGGACAGTAGCCAATCCAAATGGATGTGAGGTAGTCCAAGTAACTTTGGCAAGGCCTTAGGGAATACTAATATTCTTTACCCCTGAAATTCCAGATTTAATGCTATCAATCCATTCCATCTATGTAAATATCTTACTATTTTACATCACACAAATGCTATAAACAGAAAAAAGGACAATAGAGAAAGCAAACCAGGAAAACTTACAATGAGCAAAATTAAACAACACATTACTTAATACATAGTATTTATCAAGTAACTTGATAAATACACACAACACAGAAAACTTTATTGCAAGGAAATAATAACATGATAGGAGAATAAGAAACTACTTGGGGGAAGGGAAGAGAGACTGCATCAAGGAGAAACACCCAGAGGATACATAAGATCAAGTATACTCTGATTTTTACATCCTGGTGGTAGGTTCAAGTTGTCACTGTTTAAGATAAATAACTATTTTTAAGTGTTCATATCACATATTACATAAAATTTAAAAATAAACCTCACTATATAATGTATATTTCATTGTCACTGTGAGGTTAGGTTGAAAATTTTCCAATATTTATTAGTAACTTGAAGTTACAGATGGAAAGTATACAGATACAACAAAGTAAGATGTCATTCTCATTGAATTCAAAAACTTTTTTTCTTTTGGATTTCTTCTTTGACCTTTTTTTGACTTATCTGTTAAAACAACCTGACCTGTTTAAAGGTCTCAAACTATCCTTGTTACTGATTTCTAGCTTAATTTCACTGTGGTCTAACAGATACTGTATGACTTCCATGTTTTAAAATTTATTAAGTTGTGTTTTATGGCCCAGAATGTCTTGGTGAATGTTCCATTTCAGATTGAGAAGTATGTATATTCTGTTGCTGTAGGATCAAGTAGTCTATACACATGAATTATACCCAGTTGACTGATCCTGTTGAGAAACTATGACCTTACTGACTGTGGTCTGTCTGGTGGATCTGTTTATTTCTGAGAGAGGGATATTGAAGTCTCCAACTATAATAAGGCATTCACCTATTTCTCTATGCAGTTCTATCAGTTTTACCTCACATATTTTGTTAGGTACTTACATATTAATGACTATAATGTCCTTTTAGAGTATTGATCCCTGTTTCAAAATATAATGCTCCTCAATATTTTGATTAAATTTCTTGCTCTGAATTCTGCTCCACCTGAAATTAATACAGCTATTCCTTTCTTTTCGTTAGCATGCTGTATCTTTCTCTGTCACATATCTTTTTATTATTGTGTTTTATATTTAAAATGGACTTCTCATAGACAACACATAGTTGGGTCTTGTTTTTGGATCCATTTTGACAATCTCATCTTTCAATTGGTGCAATTAAAACATTGATGTTTGGCAGTTCCAGCCAAGAAGCAGGCATAGGTAGAAACACTTCACTTCCTCTCACAACCGGAAGAAAATGACAACTACCAATTTAAAAACAATAAACAACTAGAACTACAAAAACATCAAACTGCATGGAACTCCAACAATCAAGGAGTTAAAGAAGTGTTCATCCAAACCAGCAGGAGGGGCAGAGTTTGGCAGACAGGCAGAGAGTGGCTCTCCAGAGTGGGAGAGCAGGGGCTGGCTGAACAGGAAACTAAAGACTCAAAAACTCTAGCTATAAAATAATGTGTGAGCCTCAAAGGCGGGAGGAACCCCCAGTCTCACAGGAGAGTTTGTTGGAAAGTGGGGCTGGAACGGAGCCAGAAAGCAGCATTGCTCCCTCTCCCCCACATACACAACCACAATGCAGCAAAGAGAGTTGCCCCCAGCCTCGAATACCCAGGGCTCTGCCCTCTTACAACATAATAGGTGAGCCGAGACAAAGAAATATGGCCCAAATGAAAGAAAAGATCAGAACTCCAGAAAAAGAACTAAATGACGATGAGATAGACAACTTATATGATGCAGAGTTCAAAAACTGGTAATCAGGATGCTCACAGAAGTAGTTGAGTATGATTGCAAAACAGGAAGAAATGAAGGCTTTTCAAAGTGAAATAAAGAAAAATAGTCCTGGCTGGTATGGCTCAGTGGATTGAGCGTGGGCCTGAGAAACAAAGGATTGCGGTTCGATTCCCAGTCAGGGCACATGCCTGGGTTGCAGGCCAGTTCCCAGGAGGGGACACACAAGAGGCAACCACACACTGATATTTCTCTCCCTCTCTCTTTCCCTTCCCCTCTAAAGATAAAATAAATAAAATCTTAAAAAAAAAAAAAAGAAAAAAGAGAAAGAAAAACACACAGGGAACCAACAGTGACGAAAAGGAAACGGGGACTCAAATCAACAATTTGGAACAAAAGGAAAAAATAAACATTCAAACAGAACAGAATGAAGAAACAAGAATTCAAAAAAAATGAGGAGAGGCTTAGGAATGTCTGGGACAACTTTAAATGTTCAACATGCAAATCATAGGGGTGACAGAAGAAGAGAAAGAGCAAGAAATGGAAACTTATTGAACAAATAATGAAGGAGATCTTCCCCAATCTGACAAAGGAAAGAGACTTCCAGGTGGTCCAGGAAGCTCAGAGAGTCCAAAAGAAATTGGAACCAAAAAGCATACACCAAGGCACTTCATTATTACATTACCCAGGATTAAAGATAAGGAGAGAATTTTAAAAGCAGCAAGAGGAAAGTAGACATTTACCTAACAAAGGAGTTCTCATAAGACTGTCAGCTTATTTCTCAAAAGAAACCTTGTAGGCAAGAAGGGGCTAGAAGGAAGTATTCCAAGTCATGATAAGCAGGGAGGGACCTACATCCAAGATTTCTCTATCCAGCAAAGCTATCATTTAGAATAGAAGGGCAGATAAAGTGCTTCCCAGATAAGGTCAAGTTAAAGGAGTTCATTATTACCAAAGCCCTTATTATATGAAATGTTAAAAGGACTTATATAAGAAAAAGATAATCAAAACTATGAACAGTAAAATGACAACAAACTCACAGCTATCAACAACTGAACCTAAAATACAAAAACAAACTAAGCAAATAATGGAACAGGTACACAATCACAGAAATGAAGATCACATGGAAGGTTATCAGCAGGGAAGGAAAAGGGCAAGAATAGGGGAAACCATACAGAGAATAAGAAGCAAAATGGTAGGTACAAAATAGACAAGGGTGGTTAAGAATAGTATAGGAAATGGAGAAGCCAAAGAACTTATATGTATGACACATGAACTAAGGAGGGGGAATGCTGGAGGGTGGGGGTATGCAGGATGGAGGGGAATAAAGAGGAGGGAAAAAATCGGGAGAACTGTAATAGCATAATCAATAAAATATACTTTAAAAATTAAAAAAATAATAAAGAAAGAATGAATGAATGAATTCTTGCCATCTACAACAACATGAATGGACCTAGAACACTCTAGGGTTGTGCTGAGTGAAGTAAGTCACACAAAGACGAATGTTCTATGATTTCACTTCTGTGTGGAATCTATAAAAACAAAATGAAGGAACAAGCAGAACAGAAACAGACTCAGATGCAAAGAACATTTTTGACTGGTGCCAGAAAAGAGATGGTTAGGGGTAATAGGTGAATAAGTTAAAGGAACTAAGAACTACAAATTGATAGTTACAGAACTATTGTGGCAATATACAACATCTGTCCAGAAAGTATAAGATCATGTACTATGAAAAATAAGAGACATTTATTGAAAATACAAGAGACATTGTACACAGGACAATGATGCCCCAGTCCCCTTTAAAGTTATGACCTTCTTGAGAAAATCTGGCTCATTGGTAACATCTGGAATCAAGTCAGCAACTGCAGCATGATGTTCCTTCTTCTCTAGTAGCAGAAGCCACAGAACATATTTGGCACAACACATTTCAAGACAAGATCCTGCGTCAACATCTCAGATACAGTAGATTTTTGGAATCCCCACATAAGCCTCTTGTTCTTGCACTGTCATTCACTAATCTGTTGAATGCAGCCAATACACATTCAACATTCTTAGGTGTTCTGCTTGTTGCAGTCCTCCCAGATGTGGATCACTTTCAACAGATTCTTGACCATGTTTGAAGCATTTGTGCCACACTTTTATTTGTGCTGCACTCACTGCATAGTCCCTGAAAGCCTTCTGAGTCATCCGAATAATTTCTGTAGAGGAATGTACAATCTTAATGTAAAATTTATGCAGGCTCGTTGCTCTACTTATTCAGTCATTTTGAATGCAAGGACCACACAGTACAAATGCTCACTCAATAGTGTTACTGCTCCCACTGACTAGTGAAGTTGTCATTGTTCACACATTCGCATTCTAGTTTATTCTCCTTGGCTGCCAGGTTACATCAACATCACGCAAATCCTTCTCGGTACAGAAACAATGACTGCACTTTTTCCAGACAGATCATGGACTAGAGTATAGAGATTATAGTCAATAATACTGTAATAAGTATATAGGTGTAGATTTATTGGAGTCATCACTTTTTAAGTTACATAGATGGCAAATTACTGGGTTGTACACCTGAAACTAATATAATATTGTATATCAACTATAATTTAAAAAATAAAAAGTTTTAGAAAATCTGTTTAAAGGTATCAAAGAATTAAGATAGAAGAAAACAGAACAAGTATAAAAGACACATGGACAAAACCAAGGGGGTGTGAAATTAGGGGAAGCAGGTGGGGATGGCAGGGGTGGGGGAAGGGATGGGGGGCAAGACAGAAAACTATACTTGAACAATAAAAATTTTAAAAATGAGAAAAAATTAATAAAAACAAAATAAAACATCAACAAAAAAAATAAAAGATTCATTCCTCCAATGATCCAGGTTAAGGCCCAGACACATTTCTTTCACATGCTGTTGTCACTATGATAACATAGTAGCCAAGGGCATGGGCTTTCAAGGCAGTGGCCCAGGGTTTAATGATCATCATAATAAAATAATAGTAACATCTAATGTTTACTGAGAGCTTACTATGTATCTGGCAGTCTCTCAAATCCCAGCTCCTTGACTTAGTAGGTATATGACCTTAGGCAAGTGACTTAACCTCCCTAAGCCTCTGCTTCCTCATCTGTAAAATGGGGGTAAATAATAGTTCCCTTCCTATGGGGCTTTTGTGAGCATGGCACATGAGTCAATGAAGGTGAAACACCAAGCAAAGTACCTTGCACATGCGTCTTCTTAAAATGTTCCTCTTTGCCTCATATACCCAACTCAAATAACAACTATTTCACACACCTTTCCAGTTGCCCCCCACCTCCTATGTACTCCCATATCACTTTACTACTGCCTGCTTTTGTCTAACCCAAAGTTGGCCCTGCATTACATTCACCTACTCCTCACTCCTGGCAAACCATACCTTACCTATGTTTGGCTTTCTGAAGACTAAATCAATGCCAAACACACAAGAGGATCTCAACAAATTTACACAAACTGCTAGACATAATATTTATCAGTCTCTCAAGAGGAAGAGCAGACAGTCTGATCAGTGGCCTCACCTTTTGGTTTTAAGGCCTCATTGAGCATTAGGAATTTTTGTCAGGTGAATTTTTGATGTGTGGTTATAAAACTGCTCCTTAGATGAAACACCAATTGCTCAAGTTAAAGCAACAACTCCTCATAACTGGCAGGCCAGCCCATCACTAACCAGCATGTTAACAAACACAGTACTGCTGGGTTGGAAGCTGACCAAAGACACAGTAAACATGGTTGCCTGGGTGCATTTTAGAGGGGGAAAAAAAAGATTAAACAAAACAAAAAACAAAAAGGTAAACTTTACCTTTGGGGTTCCATTTCTCCCATACAGACGTCTTGCAATTCTATAAGACGCAGTTAAACACATGAGCAAAGCTTTCAGAGATACAAGGCTTAGAGGATTTTTAAAAACTGGAATTAAGTGTCTACTTGGGAGGAGGAGGACATGATAATCCTTCTAAATTTTGTGTTCAAATACCAAAGGTCCACACCCTAGAAATATGAGAGAACTGCAAAGAGTTCAGTCTTCCAGTATTAAAATAATTACCTAGTAATAAATGAAAGTACCGAATTAGCTACAAAATGAATAAACTACCATTATTCTTAAACTCTGAATCATTAAAACTGTTGATGGACCCTGGCTAGTATGGCTCTGTGGATCAAGAGCCAGTCTGCAAACAATTGTTCACTGGTTCAATTCCTAGGCATGACACATGCCTGGGTTGCAGACCCAGGTCCCCAACTGGGGATAGGTGAGAAGCAACCACATATTGATGTTTCTCTCCCTCTCTTTCCCTCTCCCTCCCCCTCTCTAAAAATAAGTAAATAAAATCTTAAAAAAAAAAAAAAAACTGTAGATGGGATTAATGTGATCCAAGATTGCTGGTGCTCCTGGCTATCTGTGAGAAACAAATACAAATCCTCTCTGGGTAACATCAGCCTAAATCTCAATTTGTTTGTGTATTTCTTCTTATACACTATGTGGAACACTAGTAAAAATAACCAAATAAACAAGCAAGCAAGGCAGTATCACCTTAAGGCAAGAAAACAAAACAAACAAAACGGGGGAAAAAAAAACAAAAAAACATTGAAATGAACTTACTGGAAGAGTTCCAGAGGACACAATTATTAGAGACAGACTTTAAAATAACTAGGCTTGATATGTTCGAGAAATTAAAAGCTTGACAGTTTCATCAGAGAACAAAAAAAAAAAAAAAAACAGTAAGAAGAAGCTAAGTGGGAAGGAGAGGATTGAAAAATCTTCAATAACTAAAGTACTCAATGGATGAGTTTAAAATCAGATTAGAAAAAAAAAAACGGAAATCTTACCCTTTCCAACACCATGGATAGACCAGGAGAGCATTACGCTAAGTGAAATAAACCAGTCAGAGAAAGACAAATACCATATGATATCACTCATATGTGGAATATGAACAAATTTAACTAATACTCAAAATAGAAACAGACTCATGGAGAGCAGAGATAGCTCTAAGAGAAGAGGGATGCAGGGCTGGACGAAAACTGTAAAGGAACTAAAAAAAAAAAAAACCACAACTAAAAATTCATAGACACAGAAAACAGTATGGTGATTACCAGAGGGAAAGGTGGGTAAGGAGAGGTACAGAAGGTATGAGGGGGATAAATGGTGATAGAAGGAGAGTTGACTTGGGGTGGTAAACACACAACTCGATGTGCAGGTGATGTATTATAGGACTGTACCTGAAACCTAGATAATTTTATTAACCACTGTCTCCCCTATAAATTCAACAGAAAAGGAAATTTTTTTAAATTAACAAAAATATATTAAATATGGATGAAAAGACAATTAGTGAACCTGAGGATTATTTTCAAATAAAATATCAAGAAGAAAGCATGGAGAAACAAGACCATAAGAGATATATAGAGTTATATAAAGTTTAACTCACATTTCAATGTAATCCCCAAAAGAGAGGGGGAAAAGAATGGGGAACAACTAACTTTCCAAATAGATAGTGGCAGATCATCTTCCATTATTGATGAAAATACATCAAGTTAGAGTCAAGAATCATTTCTAGAAAGCAAACCAGATAAATACAAAGAAAACTACACTAAGCACAACAGAGCAAACTATTTAAAGAGGCTAGAAAAAGAGGAACTACATCTGAAGTTGTTATATGAGATCAATGTAACTTTGATATCAAAACCTAACAAAGTGACACTGGGAGAAAGTCAAGTTATAGTCCTATCTCATTCATAATGATAAATATAAAAATCCTAAACAGAGTAACAGCAAATCAAATCCCGCAATACATGAAGGACAATAAAACAGCATGACCAAGTTTACTACAATCGCAGCAACTCACCTACTGAAAGAATAAAGGAAAGTAATAATATAAACAGCTCAATAAATATAAAAAGTACTGGATAAAATTCTTCATCCATTCAAAGCAAACACTCAAAGCAAAATAGAAGTACATATGGGAAAAACTCCTGCATTTGAAAAAGGATATCCACATAAAACAGCAGAAAATTCATACTCAATGAAATATTGAGAGTTTTTCTCTGCAAATGAGAATGAGTTAAAATGGCCATACTCGTTACTTCTATTAAACGTCTATTAAATAAATGATATTAGAAAAGATTTAAAACCCATTATTCAGAAATGATATGTCTATTCATAGAAAAATTTTTAAAAAAACCTATAGACGAACTATGAAAATTAGTAAGTGACTTCAATGAGTCGATACAAAGTCTGTGGAGAAAATTATTTTTATATACCAGTAACAAATGAGTAAACAAAAAATTTAAGATATTATTTACAATATCACCAAAGTAATTTAGTAATAAATCTAACAAAAGATACTAAAGATTTCTATCCAGATGCCATAACATTTTAATGGGAAAAAATTTAAGTAACCTAAATAATGATGATATATATATCATAGTCAAAGGTAAGAGTAATATTGTAAAAAGTGCTAATTTCTCAAAATAATTAGAAATTCAGTACAATTCTAATGAATATTCTAGTGTAATTTTTAGACCAAATTAATAAACCAATACTGAAATTTATATGGAAATATAAACAGTCAAGAGCAAGTAAACAAGATAAAAAAGTAAGACCATAACAGATATAACTGGAAGATCTGATACCATGTATCAAGATTTATTGTGAAGGAAAAGTAATTAAGACAGTGTCAAAAAGAACAAGAAAGTTCATGTAAGTTTATGGAAAGTACCAACCTAGAACACACTCATGCATATATAGATACTTGATTTATGTGACAAAGATGGCACTGCAGAGCAATGAATTTAAGATAACTCCATAAATAATGCTGGGTAATTAGATATCCATGAGGGGAGAGGGAGGATCAAACAACCCTTACTACACACAAATAAATTACCTGTACATTATAAACATACAAGCTTCTACGAGAGTATATTTACCACACACTTACATGATCTTGAAATAGGGCAGGACTTCTTATACAGGATACAAACTCCGAAATGTACAACAGGACAGAATTAAAATTAAAAATTTGTTTATAAAGAGTTATCATGCCCTGGCTCATGTGGCTCAGTGGACTGAGCACCTGCCTGTGGACCATAAAAGTTGCCAGTTTGGTTCCCAGCCAAGGCACATGCCTAGGTTGCAGGTCAGGTTCCCAGTCAAGGGTGTGTGACAGGCAACCAATTAATGTTCCTCTCCCCAATCAATGTTTCTCTTCCTCTCTTTCTCCCTCCCTTCCCCTCTCTCTAAAAATAAATCTTTTTTTAAAGTTATCATTAGACCAGTAAAAATTAAGAGAAAAGTCAAATTAAACATGAGCAAAGCAAATTCTCATACCCTGCTAATTAAAGTGTAAACTGGTACACTGCTTTGGAATACAATTTGGGATTATACATTAAAGTAGAATGTTCTGCTCCTAGGTATATATACGCAACAGAAATGCACGCATACAGTCACCAAAAGAAAATGTTCAAGAATTTCAAAGCAACCATATTTGTAATAACCCAAAGATAGAAGAACTCAGTGTCCAGAAGCAGTAGACTTGATACATACATTGTGGTTTAGCCAAAACATGAAACATAATAAAAACTACATTAACAGTGAATCTTAATGAACTAGCCAAATGTAGTAAAAATGATTCACCCTAAAACCACTCACAGAGTAATATGATACCAAACATATAAAATTCAAAACCACCTGAATTATCAGAGAAATTCGAAGACCACAGAAGTAAACAGAGTAGGATACATACTATCCCCAGCTCTGCAGTGAAGGCATATTCTGTTATGCTATAAAACAGTCTATTTCTTGACCCAGATTGTAATTATATGGAGATATTTATTTAGTGATAATTCATTGAGCCATACATTACAATAATGTTGACATGTTCACTTTCCTATATGATCAATTGTCAATTAAAGAAATTTTTAAAGAGGGAGAAATAACACAACAGAAACAACATCCTCACCTATATTTAATCCATTAAAACATGTTATTGAAGGGGACTTCTGGCCAAGATGGAGGCGTAGGTGGACACACTGCCTCCTCACACGACCAAAATTAAGGACAACAAGGATTTAGAAACAAGAAAACAACCAGAACTCAGAGAAAATGAACTATACAGAGGTCCAACAACCATTCATCCAGACTGGTAAGAGAAACGAAGTTATAGCAGGAGGGAGCGGAGGTTGGCAACCCCGGTGCGCAGGCAACAGCTAGCAGGCCCCAGGTGCACAGGCAGTGGCTACCGGGCCCCAGGCACAAGGCAGCTGGCTGACCAGGTGGACCCACATTCATGCGCAGATAATCCAGGCGAAAACGAGGGAACAAGAAAGAACTTGTAACCTAGGACCCCAGCACCAGGAAATAAATCCTAAAAACACCGAGACCCTGCCCCCACAAACAGCATCACAATCCAGCAACTGGGTTGCCACGCACTGGGGAACACCTAAGGCACCACCCCTCACTACATAACAGCCATCACCCGACCAAAAACCAAAAAAAAAAAAGGCTCAAAAGGGAGAACAGATCAAAGCCCGAAAGTCAATTCATCTAAGGGACCAAGAGATAGCCAACCTATCAGATGCACAGTTCAAAGCACTGGTGATCAGGATGCTCACAGAATTGGTTGATTTTGGTCCCAAATTAGATGAACAAATGAAGGCTATTATAAGTGAAATGAAGAAAAACACACAGAACCAATAGTGATGGGAGGAAAACTGGGATTCAAATCAATGGAGTGGAACACAAGGAAGAAAGAAACATCCAAAAAAATGAGGAGAGGCTTAGGAACCTCCAGGACATCTTGAAACATCCCAATATCCGAATTATAGGGATACCAGAAGGGGAAGAGGAAGAGCAACAAGTGGAAAAGTTATTTGAACAAATAATAAAGGAGAACTTCCCCAATCTGGCAAAGGAAATAGACTTCCAGGATGTCCAGGAAGCTCAGAGAATCCCAAAGAAGTTGCACCCAAGGAGGAACACACCAAGGCACATCATAATTACACCAGCCAAGATTAAAAAGGAGAGAATTCTAGAAGCAGCATGGGATAAGGGCACAGTCACCTACAAAGGAGTTCCCATCAGACTGTCAGCTGATTTCTCAAAGGAGACCTTACAGGCAAGAAGGGGCTGGAAAGTAGTATTCCAAGTCATGAAAGGCAAGGACCTATATCCAAGATTACTCTATACAGAGAAGCTGTCATTTAGAATGGAAGGGAAGATAAAGTGATTCTCAGATAAGGTCAAGCTAGAGGAGTTCATCATCACCAAGCCCTCATCATATGAAATGTTAAAGAGACTTATCTAAGAAAAAGAGGATAAAAAATGGGACAGTAAAAACACAGCAAACTCACAGATATTAACAACCACTCCTAAAACAACAGCAAACTAAGCAAACAACTACAACAGGAACAGAAACAAAAAATGGAGATCACATGGAGGGTTAGCAACAGGGGAGTGGGAGGAAGACAGAGGGGAAAAGGTACAGAGAATAAGTAGCATAGACGGTGGGCAGAAAATAGACAGGGGGAAGGCAAGAATAGTGTGGGAAATGTAGAAGCTAAAGAACTTATGACACATGGACATGAACTAAAGGGGGGAGTGTGGGTGGGAGGGGGTGTGCAGGGTGGAGGGGAATCATGGGGGAGAAATGGGACAACTGTAATAGCATAATCAATAAAATACAATTAAAAAATAAAAAATGTTATTTAAGTAGATCATAGTAGTTCTATATGTATTTACAATTTTGCACATATATCTGCAAAAAGAAACTGGGCCTTACAAATCTTTTAAGAGATACTAATAATTCTGTATTCCTTTCAAATTGCCCTGAAATTTTACATTAATAAACACCAAACCATTTCTGTCTATATTATATGTTTGCCAATTAGAAACCTATTTACAAAAGATGTCAAAATAGAACAAAAATATACTGAATCATACACAAAAGTGGAAGTGTATGAATTTTATTGTCCTTGAAGGTAAGCCAGTGCCTGAGCTGCTTACAAACAGAATGGATTACTCTCTATCCCACACATTCCAAGGAAATACTTGCTAAAAAAGGGAAGAGTAAGAGTCTCCACAGAGATGTTCTGAGGACAACAATGGAATGGCAGAGACAAAGAAACTTGTCTTCCACCAAGCTGTGTATTTTATACCCCTTCAACTGGAATACAAAACTCTACTTTCAAGGTATTTCTAAATTAAACTAATATGCATCTATCCTGTCAGTGATGCTTCCCTTTCTCCACTCACTAACACAGAATTACAAACAGGAAGACGAGGGCTCAGAGCAAGGTGGAGAATAATGATGGCAGCAGCCTCCAGAAACTTTGATCTGCCAGATTCATCAAAAGAGAAAGTGTCAGAAAGGACCACATGAGTATTATAAAGATAGAAATTAAGAAGCAACGAAAACCAAAACCACAGTAATAAAAAATTTACTATGAAAATACTATAGTCCTCACTGGTAATGGGTGTCATCCCATAAAGTGAAAGGTTGCCAGTTCAATTCCTGGTCAGGGTACATGCCTGGGTTGTACGTTCAGTCCCAATGTGGGTGTGTGCAACAGGCAACCAACCAATGTTTCTCTCACAATCAATGTTTTTCTCCCTTTCCTTCCCCATCCCTTCACCTCTCTCTAAAAATAAATAAAGAAAATCTTTTAACAAAGAGCAAATACTAATTTTTTGCCAATAACTTGGACAGCCTGGAAGATGGATAAGTTCTAAGAAACATTCAATGTTTCAAGGCTGAATCAAGAAGAAACAAATTCTGTGCTCGCTTTGACAGCACATGTACTAAAATTGGAACGATAGAGAAGATTAGCATGGGCACTGTGCAAGGATGACACGCAAATTCGTAAAGCGTTTCATATTTTTAATTTAAGGGGTATAGGAGAAGGGTTTACAGGAACAAGTATAAAGGACACATGGACAAAAACTAGGGGGGGTGGAAATGGCAGGGAGGTGAGGAGGGCTGGGGTGGCGGGCTCAGACGGGAGTAAAAGACAGAAAACTATACAAGAACAGCAATTAAAATAAATTTAAAAAAAAAGAAACAAATTCTGAAAAGACTGATAACTATTAACAAAATCAGATCAGTTACCAAATACTCCCAAGAAACAAAAACCTTGTACCATAATGGAATCAGAAGATAATTTTACTAAGCACTCTAAAAACAAACTCTTTCTCAAACTCTTTCAAAAAACTGAGAAGAGAAAGATTCCAAATTCTTTTTATGAGGCCTATATTACCAATACTGAAACCAGACAAAGACTCTAAAGAAAATTATAGGCCAATATCCCTGATGAACAGACACAAAAAATCCTCAAAACTACTAGCAAATCAAATTCAGCAATATATTAAAAAGACTATACACTTTGATCAAGAGGAATGTATTCCTGGAATACAAGGATGATTCAATATCTGCATATTAATTAACTAATATGATATTCCACAAACTACATAAAAATCATATGACCATATCAACAGATGCATAAAAAGCATTAGACAAAATCCAGCATCCACTTAGGATAAAAACTCTCAGTAAACTTGAGATAGAGGGCACATATCTCAATATAGTAAATAAAGGCCATATAGGAAAAACCCACAGCTAACATCATAATGGTGAAAAGGTGAAAGCTTTACGGTTAGGAACAAGAAAAGGATGTCCATTTTCACCACTTATGTTTAAAATAGTACTAGAAGTACTAACCAAAGCAATCAAAGGCATCCAAATTGCAAAGGAAGAGGTAAAACTGTCATTAGTTGTATATGACATGATACTATAGACAAAGAGCCCTATGGGATCTACCAAAAAGCTGTTAGAACTTGCAGATAAATTCAATAAAGGATCAGGACATAAAACTACTATTCAGAAATTCATTGTATTTACATATACTGATATCAAACTGTCAGGCAAAAATTAAGAAAATAATCCCATTTAAAACTGCATCAAAAAGATAAAATAACTGGTAATATATTTTAAAAAGGTGGTAAAAGGCCTATGATATGAAACCTGTAAGACATAATGATGAAAAATGAAGATGGCACAAATAAATGGAAGGATATACTGGGCACATGGACAGAAGGTTTCATATCATTCAAATGTCCATACTATGCACACCAATCTATACAGACTCAATGCAATCTCTACACCAAACTACAAATGGCATTTTTTTAAAAGAACTAGAACAAATAACCCAAAATTTTATATGGAATCACAAAAGACCCAAAATAGCCAAAGCAATTTTGCAAAAGAAAAAAAGTTGGAGGTATCATACTCAACATCAAATTATACTACAAGGCTGTAGTTATCAGAACAGCTGGCAAAAAAAAAAAGACACAGATCAATGGAACAAGAGAAATCTCAGAGATAAGCCCACACCTATATGATCAATTAATCTATGACAAAAGATACAAGAGTACACAATGGAGTATCTTCAATAAATGCTGCTAGGAAAACTAGGCATGTGTAAAAATAATGAAACTGCATCACTTTCTTATACTATATACAAAATAAAATTCAAAATGGATTAAAGATATAAAATGCAAGACCCAAACCCATAAAACTCCTAGGAAAAAAGAGCCAGTAAACTGTATGACATCCCTGTTAGTAATACTTTCATTTAATATTTGTCTCCTCAGGCAAGAGAAACTAAGTAAAAAAATAAATCAATGGAACTAAACCAAACTATAGCTTTTTGTACAGTGAAGGAAA
>PVKU01007589.1:0-84878 GCA_004027475.1 Anoura caudifer | reverse complement strand
GGGGGGGACAAGCACTTACATAAAGTCAGAAGCTTTCCAGAAACGGTGGCAGTAGAAACATTGAGGTCATGAGCTCATCAAACCATCTGGGGGTGTAAAATCCCCATCTTCCTGAAGAAGATTATCAACCTCCCTAGAGAGAGGGAGGTTGTTAACTGAAATTGAAGTACTTAATGAAATTCTGTAAAACGTGAATAATAATGCATTTATTTCTCTCCAGGAGAGAGAATTTCTAACATAAATCTTGGGCAGCTTCAGAGAGCTCTGCCATCACCAGAGACACACAGTGTGATCCTGGTGTCAGGGGCTGCATTTGGCAAGGTGGGCATGGCACGCAGTAGGACCACACAGCGACCCTGTTGAGAAGCTCCACCACTGTAGAAAATAGCTCCTCCCTCCTTCCCTCCCTCCCTCCCTCCCTCCTTCCTTCCCTCCTTCCTTCCTTCCTTCCCTCCCTCCCTCCCTCCCTCCTTCCTTCCTTCCTTCCTTCCTTCCTTCCTTCCTTCCTTCCTTCCTTCCTTTATTCCTTCTCTCTGCTCTCCTTCCCTCTCTCTTTTTCCTTTTAAACTTTCTTTTTCAGAACAGTTATAGGTGCACAGCAAAGTTGAGCAGAGGGGACAGAGCTCCCATAAATCTCCTACCCCCACACCATCAACATCCCACCCCACCTGGAACATTTGTTACAACTGATGGACCGCATGGTCCATTAATGGACCAAGTCCATCAGTTGACATTAGGGTTCACTCACAGTCTGTGGCTTTTGACCAATGTATAACGACATGTATCCATCTTTATAATATCGTACAGAACTACCCCAAATTCTCGGGGCACTTATGTAAGCATAATAGCACTTCAATGGGCTGCCTAACAATTATTATTCCAGTAAGCCCATCAGCAGCTAACTATTACCTGAAACCCTTGTGAGTCAAATCACTCTGTTTACCAACCAAGCAGTATTGTCAAATATAAAAATGCACGTGCCTTGAGTCTGATGCTCCGGCCCAGGGCTCACCCACACCCAGCGAATCCAGGGAGCCCCTGTGAATGCAGAGTGCTCTACCCGTCTGTAGAGATCAGCCACTGCAGTGGTTTGCTAAGAAATTCTCCATTGGTGTGTTTGTAAAAAATGTAGAAAAGGAATCATCTTAGGAGGTGAAGGTTTGATTGCGCATAATAAATCCGCTCTAGTATCCCAGTTCCGAAGGCCTTGCGTTCTGTTCGCTATAACAAGAATTTTGAGTGGAATGGAAATAATTAGTAGTCCGCTAATGACTCCATTTATCTCACAGAATCCTGAATCTCTAGGAAGTGATTGCGAACTGATAAATGCGGCCCTTTCTGTAATCACACCCCCCCTCACTGATGGAAGCCCTGGCACGGCAGGCCTGGTCCTGCACCGAGTTTCATTTCTCCGAGTGCTCTTACCCTCCTGCATTTCATCATGTTCGATCTCCAGACTCTGGCTCGCTCGTCATCAATGCACTAAATTTTTACAAGAGACCTTGCCAGACTGTGAAGTGCACGATACTGCATCTCGGCCACCTGCAAAATCAATATTTGAATTTGTTTTCTTTTTAAGTGTCTTTGCCACAGGGCTGGAAGAGATAAGAAATTATTTCAGTGCTTCCAGAAAAGCCTTTGGTTTCGGTCTATGACACGAGCTAGGGATTTAAGACCCTGGGGGTTTCATTCCCTTCCCTTCTTAGCTGGCTTGTTCTGGGCCGATACAGTGTCCCCACCCTCAGGAGCGGTATCTGCACTGTGAGTCCCTGAATTCTCCGAGTGCTTCTCAGTGGTTCTTCATCAGTCAGGGTCTCCACAGAAAAGGTAACATTGAAAGGGGCAAAATAGGAAAGGGTAATTACAGGAGTGTTTAAGAAGTTGTGAGCAGGCTGAGTCATTTTATCCCTAGGCTAGCACGAGCCGAAAAGCTGTTACTACCTGGACTGAGCTAGGTTGGGTCCCCCTCCCAAGTGCATGCCCTTCCCAGAAGCTCAGAATCAGACCTTTTCTGGAAATCAGGCCATTGCAGATGTAATTAACTAAGATGATGTCATACTGGAGTAGGTGAGTTTTCAACCTCCTGTGACTCATGTCCTTTTAAGAACAGAAGAGGGGGCACGGAGACAGCCAGCCAAGGCAGACCACACCTGACGACAGAGGCAAAATCAGAGGGATGGGTCTATGAACCTCATGAGTCTACTGCCGGCCACATGAGGACCCCAGACAAAGGCACGCAGCACACTCTCCGCAGAGCCCTCTAGGAGTAACTACTTCTGACACTGGATTTCTGACTTCCCATAGAACCATGGGAAAATAAAATTCTATTGTTTTTATCCACTGTTTGTGTCTTAGGAAACTAATCAGCACCTACAGGGCCAGAGAAGGAAGCAACTGCGGGTAAAAGAGAGGCTCCCCAGACAGGAACGGTGCCCTTGGTAGGGAAATACGGTCGGTCACCTTGAACCTGTAGCCAGCGGGGAGGAATGCAGGAACAGCCTCACTGGTCTGGGGTCCAGTCTTCTGCTGGTGCCTCTACCTCACGTGCAGCACAGCCAGAGCCTGAGCCCCAGGGAGCCTGCAGACACGGCCCTTCAAGGCCCCTTCAGGCAGGACGCAGAGGGAAGATGGAGGTGTATTGGGAGAGGAAAGGGTGATTCCAGTGTGTTCCCCTAAACCCTTGACTTCTGGGGGTCTTCTCCTCTGCCACGTGGCATCTGCATTAGCTCTTTTTTTCCACGTTGTGTTATTTCAGGATATTGAGTAACTCTGAAGGAAGGGCAAGGAGGGAGACCCTGGCTCAGAAAACGCGTGGGGCTGGGAAGCACATCATCGCCGTGACTCACGGGATGCCTCTTCTCTGTACCTTCCTGTGTCTCTCCACAGCCTCTGATATAGGCACCTTCTAGGTCCACAGGCCCTACCTCCTCATCCTACCCCCTAAATGCACTGCAACAGCCCCATCTTGTAGTCGCCGGGTTACTACAGTCACCTCCCCACTGCTACCCCTCTCACTCCCACAGCCAAGTCCGCCCGGAGAGGCAAGGGAGCCTGGCACCTCTAGCTAGGGTCCTGCTCCAAACTCTCCTGTGGCTCCCTTTCGAATTCCACGTAGAGCCCAGACCCTCCCCATGTCCTGTGAAGTCCTACAACGGGCAGCCCCCGGAAGGGGTCTGATCTCACATCCTTCTCACAACTCCCTCATTCTCTTTGGGCCCACCTGCTCTGCCCTTGCTCAAGCACAGCCTTGCCTCCCCTTTTAGGTGGGCTGCACTCGCATGTCCCTCTGCCCCAGACAGCTTTTCCCTAGAGATCCTCCCCTTCGATTTCTCGGTCAAACGTCGTTTTCTGACTGAGCTCGCCCTGGGCAAGTTAGACAATACAACCGCCTTCACCTTTCCCGTGTTCCTGGTCCTAACCCCCTGTTCTATACTTAATCGCTGTTCCCTAACCGGTATCATGAACCGACATCCTATATAACAGATGCATTAGGTGTGGGTTTAAGCAACTGCGTCTCTGCTCAAGTGTTACTTTAAAGAGCAGGAACCTTTGTCTGTTTGTTTCACCGATGTATCTGTCCCAAGATCTGAAGAGTGCCTGTTATTATACCGCTCAGTAAATATTTTGAGTTCATGCCCCACGTGTCACAGGTTGAGATAAAATTGAACCTCTGAATTGAAACGAGGAGCAGAAGGTCGCCCTTAGTGGGCTTCACTTACAGCAGTACAAGTACACTCAGGAACCGCAGGGGGTTCTTTCTCACCACAGAAAGGGTATTAGAATAATTCATATTGTTTTGATGGTCATCGCCAGAAGTCAGCATATAATTTCTGTGTCTAGAACATACTCTCCTTTCAATTAAATTAATAAGAATTTAGTTCATGTGTAATTGTAAAAAAATACTCAAATCTTACCTTGTCATGAGCTATTCTCAGCCAAAGAAAACTACTGTAGAATACTTTTCTGTGCATTATTTTACTTCAGATCTTGAATACAGTTCCATTTTGTGACATGTTAAGACATATCAGAGATGTGTCCTAATTTTAGATTATTATTTATGTTTGAAAAAATAAAAATACATCATCAGACCAGAGAGCCCCCACCAAAACCCTTCTCTCATATTATAAGGACAAATCTGCGGACGCCTTATTAAACGTAGAAGACTCGTTCACATAAGGAAGCTATTTCTTATTTCAAGGGACTGATTTGCCTCTCCCCAGACTGTAAACCCTTGGAAGTGGTACCCGCTCTTAGGAGAGATGCTCTCTCCCTCCCAAGCGTCCTGTGCCGCCGCGGTGTGGGCCCCGGGGGCCCGGGGGGAAGGACTGATGACGGGGACGCCGTGAAGTGAAACGGCATTGTCTTCAAGGCGGTGACTGCACATGCCGGTCTTATTAGTGCGTTGTATCTTGATAAAGGATTTGTCTCAATGAGCCAGCAGCGCTCGCTTACTTGAATTGATTATATATATCACGGTTTAAATGGCTTCCATCTGACCCGTTTTAAATCCATCGCTTTATAATTTCTTTATGAGACAGGATTAGTAGGAGGAGGTAAGAGAATTCTTTTCTATTACATTCTGATATTCGTATGTTGAAGCGTATTTTCCACCTGCCAAAGTCAATTAGGTCTATTTTTCACATCTAAGAGAATTATAAAGCCAAACAACAAAAACAACCACAAAGTTAAAATGTGGTAAATTAAATCTATTTACTGACTATTGGAAATGATTTATATTTTTTCCCACAAGAGTAGTAATTACTCATCGAAGATCCAATTGACAAAAGAAAAAAGAATTGATAATGCTTTTAAAAGCATTGGCTCCCGTAATATCCTTTATAGTATATTTTACCTTCAAGACTACCCGATCCGTTATATCTGCTGATCGTCTTCCCTTTAAGGTAATTATCATAAATCTTTTTAGTTCACTCATAAATCTAGCCCATAATTTTTACTTCTTTGTTAACCCACCTTGAGGTTGTCTTTTATGCCATGTGGGTGACCCCTTAACCATCATACACATAGCATACACTTCCCGGGCTAAGGGGTCCGCAGGGGGTCACCCTAAATCCCTCTCCACTTTCTACAGGGACTGAGAGATTAGTGAATTAACTATTTAAAATAACAAAACTTCCTGACACTGCTTTTTTAAAACGTGTTTTTGGTTTTTAGAATAAGTTGGCTCTTCACTGAATCCATCACCAGGCTTTGGGTAAGCCCTTGCAAAGGACGGGTGATAGGAAAAGTGGAAATGATTGTCAGGCTTGAGGCTCAGAGTATATAGTATGTTTTAGTTCTAGTTAAATAGTCCTAAAGTATAGGTCTAACAAATATTTCTTGTTTTGTTGTCTGTTCTCAGCTTCTTATTTTGTCATTTCCTGACATGAGTTACCCATATATGTATTCTCTGAATTCTTATTTCCCAGAAAGTGGGTGGCAGACGATTCAACGGCCTGTTAGGAGTGAGTCTCTCCCTCTGGCTCTCTGGTGACTAATGACTGCGGGATTCATGCCACGTGCCTTCACAGATTGAATCAGGAACATCTTTTTTGTTCATGTACTCATTGTCCTGCACTCACCTTCCTTCTCGTGATGACATGTGATGACGTGAGATGACAGTTCCTGGGTGATGAGAAGCAAGGTGTGTGGCGGGCAATGTGACCTAGCCTCAGGCTGCCACGGACTTTCCGACGGTGCACTCCTCAGATAGGGGGTCGTGCTCTTTGGGGCCTTGGCACGGAGCCATGACCGTGTATACGATGGGGATGACGGAAACCCTGGACAGCAGCCCCGTGGACAAGTGGGGACTCCTGTATCTGCTGTTGTTGGTTCTATGTCCTATATCAAGGAAGAACAAATTGGGAGGGGGGAAGAGACGTGCATTCCAGCCAAATAGAGCAACGAAGTTAAACTTCCTTGGAGAAGGACATCCCAGTGCCTCGGAGGGCAGGAACAAACACCAGGCCAGAGCCCAAAGCTGGAGGAGGCGATGATGCAAGGAAGAGTTGGCACGTGGACAGGGGCTGGAACGTGTGGGCTTCGACGGCCACATCGCACGCGTTCGTCTTTCTCAGGGAGTAACCGTAATGGGGGTTCCCCCTGAAGAGGCACCGGGAGCTGCGTGGGGAAGGACTGACAGAAACAAGGTGCTGGCTAATAAAATGCTGTGCAGCAGAGCGATGGCGGAGGTGGTGGAAAGGGGGAGCAAAGCCTAGTGAGAGGTGTGTGAGAAGAGACACCCGAGGTCTTCACCAAGTAGACTGGAAGCCGGAGCCCCCTGGGTGTAGCGAGAATGCTGGCGCGTGGCCTCCGTACACCATTCTCCAGGAGGAGAAAGAGGGAGACGTCTGGGTCGGGAAAGAAGAGCAGGGACCAGCCTGGGAAACCTCGTGATGCCAGAAATCAGAGAAGGGGTCACAGTGAAAGGGATACGTCACAAGAGAGGAGATTGCGGATCTCGGTGAGACCCGGTGACGTGGAGCAAATGAAAGATCCTGACAGGAACAAGAGAAAAGCCAAATAAAACACAAAGAAGCCCCTGTCGAAAGGCAGTGAAGGGCGTTTGCAGCGCAGCAGACAAGAGCAACTGAGAACTCGGGGCTGCGCACTCGTAGGAAGAGTCCTTGCAGAGAGAGATCTGCCCTTTCGCACCTTCGCCAGGAGATCGAACTGAGTATCACCAACAGTGGGAGTCCTGGGGGGTGGGGGTGGCCCACTGGTGGGGCATAGCGGGCCATACACCGTGTCATCTATAAAGTCCCCAATATCTTCATGGAAATATAATCAAGACTCCAGACTTCTTTCCAGTTTCTGGAAAATGCAGGAACAAAAACTGAATTAAGCATCATGAGAAATCAAAGTCAGAGTGAGAAATAATCTTAAAAAAAAAAAGACAAACAAACCTGTCTATGAGGCTCTTTAAAATGCCAGTGTCAAAAATAAACCATGGGCCACTTCTAGACTAAAAGAAATTAGTGAGACAGAAAAATCAGTCACCAAAGGTGAAACTAGATCAGATAGTAATTTGAATTTTTAAAAGCATAAAAATATTCCTATACCAATTGTATAAATTTGAGTACAGACTACATACTAAATGGCATTGAAATTACTGTTTTTAAGCTTGATAAATGTACTGTGATTGCTTGCTGTTTTCAATAATTAAAACTCCAGGAATCCGTAGCATTGCACAAAGTAAGGGGTACTGTGGGGAAAAGTAAAGGTTTTCTTTCGAGAAAACTGCTTTCTAATTAGTGTGGAAGGGACGGGAAGACCCTGCATTCTGCAAGACCATGTGTAACAATTCCCTCGGGAAGCTGTTGTGAAAGGTGACAGTCACCCTCATGCTTCCCAAGATCAAGGCCAGTGGGCTTAGATGTGAAGCAGCACTATTGCTGCATTGTACTTTCAAGTGTACATCATGTATGCGTGAGTGTGCGTGACAGAGAGACACACACAGAGGACAAGAGAGGCCAGAGGTTGACTATTTTCTTTTATCTACATGGCAGCGTCTTTCCACATTTCTTTATGTTTGACAATTTAGGAGAAATTGAGATGGAGGAAGCTTATGTTACTTGTCAAAACAAACAAACAACAACAAAAAGAAAGCCCTCATTTGTATTGAAAAGGTGTTATAAAACCAGGCTAATTAGGACTTGGGGATAGTGTGATGTATGAGTGAGCCTCACAGCACCCTGGTCCTGGAAGCAAATGAGCAGGTTACACAGATAACTAAGAGTTGCGTGGACATACGGTAAATAGCTAGAAGGTAGGTAAGTGGATAGAGAGGTAACAGATAACTAGAAAGATGATAATCAATAATTTCAAATTTGGAAACCTGCAACACATTGAAAGAATTAAAGAAGGAAATTTTCTATTTATTTAAGCACTTTATATTTAATACTAAGTATTTTAACAATCATCTTGAAACTGTATTATACTGTAAACCCAGGATATCAATAAAATACCATGGATAACTTTAATAGTGTTCATGAAATTTAAATATTTTATGATAGTTTATGAGAAAATTAGTTCACAGAGAATGTCTTTCAATAATAAATATTAAGTTCAGCTAAGAATCTATAGGTTGTGAATGGCAAGGTATTTCTTTTCTAGACTTGGGGAGCAAATAAATGACTTGATTGCTTTGCCCTGAGAAGCGTAGCTGCTTAGGTAGCTTATTTATAGTTCCAGAGGAGCGTCGGAATCACCCGCTGTCTTTGGGAGCATGCATAGCCTGGAGTACGGGAATCACTATCGTAGCCAGCCTGACGTCTGCGCTCTGAGTGATCTCAGAAGCCCCCAAAATGATGGTAACCGGAGCTGAACCTGGGGCAGCCTTCCTGTCCTCGCTGCCTCTCGGGGGCCTGGCCTGGGCGCTCAGGAGCAGCCCTCCCGAAGCTGCAGGTGAGCGCAGCACATGCCCAGGCTCTTCTCCAGAGCCTTCAGCAGTCCTGACGTGTGTGTGTGTGTGTGTGTGTTAGAAAATCAGCCCACGTGCTCCACACCTCTTCTCAGACCAAGGGCAGTGACACAGAAACAAGGGCAACTTCCCAGTTCTGGCATCTCTCCCATTCTTCGCCTTCCAAGTGAAATAATTTTTTAAAAACACTTTAACTTCCTTGGATACTTAATATTTATCTGGTTCTGATAATAAATGCAGGCAAGCTATTCAACTTGGGTGTATCCATCCTCTTAGATTTTAAAATCTATCTTGAAGGAATCAGAAGCAAATTTAGAACTTTCTATAACTTTTTATCAAGTAATTCAAGATGATATTCAAGAGTACATTTATTTAATTTCATGGCAACGTTTTCTGAAGAAGGTTAGCTACCAAATTATTTCAATTAACAGAAGAAATTATTATTTTAAATGTGTATATTGAATAGTAAGTTCACCTAGTGCCTAACAGGCAAGAGGACATGACACTATGAAGAATTTCGTGTTAATTTTCAGAAATGTGACATTCTGGCTCCTGCCCGGGCATTAGATTTTTATGTAACTTGGATTAGTTTTAAATCACTTTGTGGATGTTGCCTTATCTCTACCTGATACAGACATTCATCAAGGATCTCTGGCCCCTCAGAGACGTGGGAATACTTTAATTATCTAATTGCCAGATTGTTTTAGGAGGTTTCTTACAAATTTCATGGAATTCTTGCATCTCTGACTCCACGTTTTGAAATCCCACTCGGTTATTTCACCAGGACAGAATCCTGACTGTGTACCTTTGTCTTCACTAGGCTTTACACGAAACGTCAATGGCAACCAGGTTTCCGAAGGCAGGAGGGCCCAGGGGTGGGAGCCCAGGGTTCCTTTCTCCCCACCCTTCCCTCGTCTCCCTTCTCCTTGTGCCCCAGTACTGGTTCTGCTGTGTGTGACCCACCAGCCACTCTGAGGCTCCTGATGACCCCTTCCAGGCCCAGAGTCTGACTCTTGCCCTCGGGGGTACAGCACAATGGCTAGCTCACCATTGCCAGCCCCGGCGGGTTCCTGTAATGCATTCTCACTCTCTCTCTCTCTCTCTCTCTCTCTCTCTCTCTCTCTCTCTCTCTCTGTGTGTGTGTGTGTGTATCTCCTTCTGATGAACTTTCAAAAAGCTTGAAAAATCTATCGTGATACACTTCTGTGTTTGCTCTCCTGATTCCACTTAGTGCTAGTGAAGAACCCACTTAGTCATTATTTTGCACCACCCATGAAACAGGTCCAGGAGCCAGGCCCAGGGGCACCAGCAGACCTGGTTCCAGCCCTGACACGAACTTCCTGGGCTGAGGCCAGGTCCTATCTGGGACTTCAGTTTCTCTGGTAAAAACTGCCAATAGTAGAATAACATCTCACAGGCTGCTGAGAGGATTTAGTTAGTTAACAGTGTTCAAAGCACTTGCGGACAGATACCTGGAACTTGCTGAGCCTGGAGAGCTGCCAACGCAGGTTTGACAGGGCCAGGAGCGGCCCTCAGACCCAGTGCACGCTGCGGGTGAGGGCAGTGAGAATGGCGTGAGCCCTAAAATGCTGTTAGCATGCTCAGCCCTCGGGGCTGTGTGTGGCTTCATGCGCTGGGATTTTGCTTTCTCTTTTCAGTAGAAATTAGGGAATGACTATCTTCCATTGACTTTCCTCCTCTGGAATCTTACAACCATGATGCACATGGAAATCAGAAGATTGTGAGCCAATGGGACTATCTTATAATTTTATTTCTTCCAACTCCTCATTTATACCTGAAGGCCAGGTCTCTTCTACAAAATCTAGACTTTTACATCACACATCTAGTTGACGATTCCAACCAGCTCTCTCAAAGAGGATTTGAATCCAGCACAGACCGCGTAGGGCTAAGTCTGTCCTCTGCACAGGCTCTCTTGCAGTCAGCTGGACCATCCATGGACTTGTTCAAAGAAAACAGGACGAAGTCACCTAGAGTAGTTCCCCTTTCTTCACCCCAAAGTGGCCTAAAAGGAAAACACGGGGAGCGAGAAGTGCGCCCTGCGAGCTGATGGCGGGAAGAAGCACAGACGTGAATCGGGTTCAGAATCAAAGCTGTTTTGTATGGTTCACGGTGCCTGGGTTTAAACCTCTGCGTGGATTTTCCCTTGGTTAGAACGAGGCACCCTGCTCTTTTCCTTGTGCACACGAAGGACACAGGTCGTTCTGCAGGAAGGGAGGTTTTTCTCAGAGTCAAGCCTATCGTTATTTGTTCAATGAGTCGTTTCATAGTGTCGATGGCAGACATCAGTTCTGTACCGTGTTTACAAAAATAAAGCTCCCCACCACCGACAGCCCCGTGTCCCATCCGCTGCTGGCCAGCGACAACGTCTGAGACACACTCACGGAAACAGCAGCCACTACAATTAGACAAATGAAAATGGTTCAAATACAAACGTGTTGCTGTCGTCATTCACGTCCAGAGGGACAAGAACTTTGTCTAGCCAGCTCCGTTTGCTCGCAGGGAGCGGGGAGGAACCCCAGCGAAACACTGGCGAAAAAAGGAGCAAGTACCCCACTAGCCGTCCTGATTGGTCATCATCCACACAGCCTCCACCTGCGAACAGTGTCCCCGGTAACGTGGAGTTACTTTACTCTATAGCTACTTTATTCAATCCCCGGGCTTAGATTACTAGGACAGGGGCAATTCTCTCCATTCCAAAATTGGCTTCTTGTGAACTAAAACTCTGTGGCTAAAGAAGGAATAAGACTACTTCAAAAGACCCAGGATCATGTCATGGGTAGGGGAAAAAAAGAGAGAAAAAAAACAAAACACAGGAAATGGCACATTGCGTAGCCAGAATTTTCTGGGAAGGGATAAGAAGTTTGACCAAGCGGTTTCTATTGTAACCCTATTTGTCCCTGGTTCTGCATCTTCGGCGAGTATCTGCTCCCCTGTCTGGTTCCTCTTCCGTCCACAGCTCTCGGGGCTCCAGGTTCACAGGGTTCTGGGACTTCCACAGGGTGTCTCTTGCCGGGTGGCTGGAATCATGCCATCTCTTCGAGTGGTTGTCCAAAGCGGGCTTGGCAAACCACGGCCCTTGGGCCGAGTCTATTCCATGGCCTGTTTTTATATGGCCTATTATCAGCACATAATTCTTTACATTAAAATACATTTTTATAACTCAAAAGGAAGATAAAAATTCATTACATGTGAAAATGATACGAAGTTCAAATGTCAGTGTCCATAAATCAGTTTTATCGGACCACAGTCACGCCGGTCCATTCACCCACTGCCTGGCGGCTTTCCCACGGCGGGCACAGAGCCGCATCAGCGGTGGTGAGGCCCACGGCCCCCAGAGCCTAAACTGTGTGCTCTCTGGGTCTTCACAGAAAACTTTGGCAGCTCCCGGTCCAGATGCCGGAACGGCGTCTTCTGCCAGCTAGCAGTCGATTCTAGATTTCTGTTTATCTGCCCGGCCCTCGTCTTCGGCACCTTACCTGGCTGGGGGTGGGGGTGGGGGTGGGGGTGGGGGTGAGTGATTATCTTCTAAAGCACAGGGGCATTCATTTACCACAGTAAGGCTTCTCACTGGGCCTCTCTGTACAATGGCAGGGAAGGGGTGAGGGCATGGGCTGAGGTCAAATAAGTCCTCCGCTTCTCCCTGGTCCAATACATTCTCTGCCTGCCTTCAGAGGTATAGGCACTCATTTGGCTGGGAAGGGGAGGGGCGGGGGATGGGAGGGTGTCATTGTTCCTCTAAACCCAAGTTCATCATTACACAAACCCCAGCCACCCTGGACTTCACACCAGGCTGAAAAGGCTTCCTTTTACTCTAGTTGCAATTTCCCCCCTTTGCTTCAGGTATGATCGCAGTGCTACTTCTGTAAGACCTTATTGAATGTAGCAAGAAGGCAACATACTTCAACGTATTGGCATGTTTTTACTGAATTTCCTAAAGCCGGAAACCTGGCATGCAAAGCTGTGAGTCCCAAGTTACTGCAAGCGACACTTGGGACAGAGAGCACTTTGGCTGCTGCTTCACAAGACTGCTCGCTTCCTGGTTGAGGACAGGGGGCTGACAGGTCCTGACCCTTGCTTTCACATGGTCAGTGACTCCCACTCCTCTTCGTCATGTGCCAATGGTTACGTCAGTGTGGATTCCCTGGGTACCGAGTACAGAATCTGAACCCAGGTTATGCGTTGAACCTCATTGTATTGGCATCAGGAAGCCCAAGAGGAGGGTCAGCAATGGCCTGGGCAGGGATTCAGATGATATGATCAGAAATCTGTGTCTCTCTGTTACTGTCTGGGTCTGTATCATTTTGTGTCGCTTCCACGTGTGGATCTAATTTGATTTGCTCTATTTGAATCACCTGCCTAATTGCACCTCAGCGGTGACTTTACCCAAACCAGGTGGAGACGAGGCTCATTTTCCAAAGCGAAGCATTCGCTAAGAAGTAAAATGCATCCTCTCTGCTTTTCTATAGGCAACTAGATACTTTAGAAGACAATTTGGCAATAGGCGTCAACATTTTAAATAAGCACCCAAACCAAGAATACTTATATCATCTTAATCAGGGAGGTGCAGTGGAGAATAAAATCGTACACATGTCAAGTAGGCTTGGAAAGAGAGGATCACTTGAGGTTGTTCATAAGTGTCAAGTTTAAAACAATCTGAAGTTCCGTCCATGGGAACTGGCAAATTAATAAATTTTGTTAAAAGTGGCACACTCAAAACATCGATACCAAGAAGCAGTTTGAATTGTGTATTTATGTAATTTAATTGGGTACAAGGCACATAGAGAGCCAAAAAAGTAATCTGAGCACAATACATACACACTGTTCTTATTTCAGGGAATTGTATATTTCAAAGTTGCATACCTGGTTTTGAAAGCAAAACAGATAGTAGGAGATGCTAGGAAAAAGAAATTGATGTTCTCGAGAATGCTATATTGGGATGTTTGCCCTACACCTATCTCTGAAGTTTAAGGTGTTACTACGCTATCATATTCATGTATAGGTTAAGTGATTAAAGTAAATATGTCTTTAAAATTGCAAAGCATACACTGAAAATTAGCAGTTTTATTTCTGGAAAATCTAAGAAAATCTTTTAAAAACTATGTGGAGCTGAGACTTCAGCACAACGCCTGGTTATGTATTTAATATGTATAAAATCAATAACTTTATTGACAAGAAGTGTGAACAGGGGTTACAAGATATTACAGCATGAAGCTCCAATTTACAGTAGCAATGAAAAAGGCACAGTACCTAGGAATAAAGTAAAATGAAACATATGGATCTATATAGTGAAAATCACAAAATGCTCTTAGGAAGCCCCCAAAAAGTTCCAAAAAGGTAGAAAAAAATTCACAGCACACTTGATAAAAGATAAATTTATTTTAAGTATATAGAGTTCTTACAAATCAATATGTAAAATACTCCAATCTATTGCTATAGAAATGACATTCACCTCTGCAAAATACCAAAGTGGTTTATACACATGTAAAAAGATGCCCAATGATACTAATAAATGGAAATTCAAAGAACAGCTTACCATTGTTCATGGATTCAGCTTTCATGGGTCAAACTGTTTGTGACCCTCGGAGAAGTGCCGAGACACTGCTGTGCCGGAGACCTGAGCATGTGCAACTTCCCTGAAGGAAGAGGAACAGTATCCGCCGTAACTGAAATCACACAAGTTCTTCTGTTTCTAGAAGTCTGGTCTGGACATATACTCATGCAGTGGCCCAAAACTATAAACACAATGTATGTTTTTGGCACATTATTTGTCATAAAAACGATAAGGAAATGCCCCAGACGTCTATCAGCGGAGCACTAGATTAGCACGTTGTGTACATCAACACAAAGGTATTGAGAATAAAATTGAACCTTAAAGCTGAACTCCGCACTCGGTGGAGTCCGTGTGTGCGTATGTGTGTGCGCATGGTTTCCGAAAGGCTGAGCAAGCAGTGGTACAGGGCACCTCAGAATCACGCCGCCAGGGGGGCACCGGGGTTGATTAACGTGCCACTGTGTACAATCATTTGCATTGTTTGACAAAATCTAACTTTAAAATACTCAGCCAAAAGCACTTTAGCTTCCACACCAAGATTACAGTCAACATTTAATTATAAAATTTTAGGGCTTCAACTATACATTATCTGTAAATGAGAATGATCAGAATTATTTTCTAAAGAGACTTCTAGCCAGGCTTATTTACCCTTGCACCTTAATTTTTATTATAGGTTATTACACTTGTAACTGGTTTCATTGCCCTATAGGAAAAAAAAAGTCATGTTGAGTGCACATTAAGAGCGTAGATTTGGAGTCAAATGGACCTGGATTTAATTCTAACCCTCCATTTTCTGGACATCTGGCCTCTGTCAGTATAACACATATAAAAAACAAATCACATATAAGAATCAGATCAGTTTTTCCATCCATGAATTGAAAACATAGGACTTAAATTCGCAGGGCTGTCATGAAGAAATCAATGAAATAATATATACACAATATTCACATGGTATCCGGCATTTGTAAGTATTTCAAAAAATGGGTATGATCGTTATGATTCATATGTTCCACACTGCATTTGGAACGCAGACAGATAAACCCCAAGAACTTGAAAGACGGCAAACATCTCAGGCTCACCAACGCCAGTCAGCTTTCAGTAAACTCAGCTGAAAGAGCAACAACAATGGAAGCTTGCTTAAAACACGTCCGCTTCACTTATTCCTTGAAATGTGCCGCAGAGGTAATTTCAGGGTCCCCACCAGAGTATCCCGGGTAATGCCTGGGACGTAGGGACACACCTCCATCGGTATCCCCTGAACCTATTCCATGGGCCTGCATCCAGAGATGTTCTAAAAACAGATGTTTAATTTCCCTAAATGGTGTATAATTTATGAGGGGCCTTAAAGGAAATGCTGTCTTGTCTTACGACGGAAATAGACCTCTATTAGAGGGTGCCGTAAGACCAGATGTTTCCAAATCAGGAATCACTGCGGAGCGCCCGAGTCACGGACAGGATGACCTGGGCACGGACGCCACTTCCTTCTCCACCGCGGCCTCGAGAAAGCTGGACGCCAACTCTGCGGCCCGCTCGCAGCAAACGTGAAAGGTTTTAAGGATTGATTTTTGTATTAGTCTCCTTTTGGGATCCATTTTATGAGTCCCTAACTTTGCATTCCTCTTTCTCTTTCCCACCTACTTCTATTCTAGGACAGCTTAATGCATTTTATGTGTCTATTGTTTCAACAAATATTTATTGATCTTCTACTAATGGGCCAAGAACTGGGGTGGACATGAGCGGTAGAGTGGATCCCGAAGTATATGACCTTGCCAACAGAGAACTTATGTTCAATGTAGGCTTCCTTTAAAAGGCTATAGACTAATTAATTGCCTAATAGAATATGCTCATGGTGGACAGAGAAGTTACATCCACTGCAGAATAAGTATCCATTCCAGGGAGGAAGAAGCACAAGGTCCCCAGGAGGGACACAGTCAAACAGCCAACCAGCCGGCTTCCAGCCTGGTCCCTTCCACGGGCAGATTGGCACTGGAAGTACCCAATTGACTTTGGAGATGGGAGGTCCATGTGATTATGTGAGTGCTTAACACTCATCGCAAGCACCCGCAACCCCACTGGGAAAGCATGACTATGGGACAGAACTTGCCCATCAAATCATTACGAGCCCAATCCCACTCATGGCCAACAGATTTCTGGGGGTTCCACTGTGTGTGAGGAATTTGTTTCTTCTCTGCCTTTAATTTTAGACAGTTTTATTCTAATGTGTCTCGGAGAAGATCTTTCTGGGTTCAACCTGTTTGGAGACCTATGAGCTTTGTGAACCTGGATATCAGATCTCTCCCGATCCCTGGGGAGGTCAGCCTCTTTATCTCTGAATAGTTCCCTGCCCCTTGCTCCCTCTTTTCTCCTCTGTGACCCCTGGCATGCCTGCATTGCTCCTCTCAGTGGTACCCCGGTGTTCACACAGGCTTTCTTCAGCAAGTTTCCTTTACTTTCCTTTCTTACCCTCTGATTGGGTAACTTCAAGTGAGCCATGCGCTACCTCACAGTCTCTCTTCTGATTGATCCAGTCCATCATTGATGATCTCTCTTGCATTTTTTTTTCCATTTCATTAGTGGTATTCTTCAGCTCCAGAATTTCTGTTTTCTTTTTAAAAATGATTTCAGCATCCCTGTTAAACTTCTTTTGTTTTTCTGGTTTTAGTACATTGTCTTTCTGGGTTTTCTTCGTAGCCCCCTGAGTTTTCCAAAAACAACTGTTCTGGATTTTTTTTCTAACAGATCTCCATTTGAGGGGAGTTGGTTCCTGGAAAATGATGATGCACCTTTGGTGATGTCATGTTTTATTGATCTTCCACGTTTCCTGAAGTCTCACGTTCCTGCCCTTGCCTGTGAAGGAGCAGTCACCAGCTCCAGTCTTTATAGACTGATGTCAGGAGGGCACTACCTTCTCTCAGCCCTGTTGGGGGTTCCGAGGCTGTGCCAGACCTTCTGCAGGTGCATCTGCCCCACATTTCTTGTTCCTTCTTGGGTGGCAGTTCTGAAGATTTTGCACCCTCCCCTTCTCCAGCCCTGCACAGCCAGGCTGCAGATGCAGACAGGCTCCTGTGAGCTTTCCCTACGGGGTGCTGGATGCTCCAGTTTGTGTGATTTCCCCAGACCTGAGAATCAGAGCAGCTTTCTGCACATGCTCACTGGCATTCTGCAGAACTCGCTCTTGCTACTGTGCAGCGTGCCCAGGGACATGGTCACAGGTGGGGAGGAGGCATGTGGGTGAGGTCCACAGAGCACGGGGGGTGTCCCTGTGTCAGTCAGGGGATCCACAGGCAAGGTGTCCCCAGCGGCTCATTGGCCAGCTTCCTGACAGGGTCTGCAAGGGTGGTTACCAGGATCCTTGTCCCTCTGATGCACTCCAAGGGCCGGGGTACTCTTCCCCCAGCTGGTCACTGACCCCCCCGGTGTGCCCGCTCCTCAGTTTCCTGGATGGAATGAGAAAGAAGCAGGTCTCTTAGGAGGCATCTTACAACCACTTATTCGCACACTCTCACTGTTCCCTGCGGGAAAACTCACAGACCAGGGGGTGTCTCTGGCATTGAGCTGTGTCGCCCTGTCACCTTAGGGGAGAAGCGAACTGTTCCTCTTGTCCTCCTCAGTGTTTCCAATACCGGGTCTCTTTTTTGTTTCAATACTTTGCGGGAACTGCCCCACTGGACACCCAGGTCTCACAGAGGCTCCGTTGTCTGTGGGTAATTGTTCGACTTGGTGTTGTTTGGGGGGAAATTGATAGAGAACTCACCTGCCTTGTCAATGATGCCACTTCCGTATGTGTCTTCTAACAAGCCCAGCCAAAAAGTACTATCTGTGATACAAATCGTTCCGTGTTTATTTTCTTTTCCTAACCTTGTCTTTGATTTTATTCTTACTAGTTTCATTCCAATGTGCTAAAAGCAAGATTTTAAAATACAGTGTCATCTAACATAACTTGAAAATGAATTTGCAAAAACTCAGGCTTATTTCACACAAAAATAACAACGGCCTTGGCCTTTTCTATTGTAATGTCCCACAAAGCTTTCCACACGTCCTGCACGGTGGGACCCTCTTTAGTAATGACAGAGCCAGCTGCCATATCAGCACCATGTAACTCTCCATCTAGACTGTGTTGGATTTAGCTTGCAAATTGAACATCACAGGTTAAAGTTTATGACAAAAAAGGCGAACAAAATGTGTTTGCGTTGTTTTAAGCCACTAAGTGTTGCCGACCCATCAGTAGAAAATAAATCCAGGGACAGCGCATCTTCTTACGGCAGAAAGAACGGGCTCCGCGATGCCTCAATGGGGCAGTCACATGAGCCGAGCCCACCGATGGCCTCGATGGCACACGGGAGCAGGAAATGCTGAACGAACACCGAGAGCCCGCGGCCGTGCCGGATGTGTCCTTCCACACCGCCGAGACCCGTCGTCTCCTTTCGCAGCTGCAGGAGGGACAGTCTCACTCTGCCGTGGGCGGCCCGGCCAGGTTGACACATCAGGAGCCGTGTGGTGTTCTCCAAATGTCAGTCCAGCCTCAGCACTGGTGCCCACTGAGCTGCAGGCAAAGGGCAGAGAGGAATGACTGTCCCACCGTCTTTGTCATACACGCTCTTGACCTTTCCTTCAAGTTACAATAATGGAAACAAATACACAGAACGAACAAAAGTGAAGAGTTCTACACTATGAACCCAGGTGTCTCTGTATTTCCCACTGATCTTAATTCCATTAATAAGTGCAACTAACTCTGCCACAATTTATCCTCTGCAATTTCATCCGAGAACATTGTCTTGGCTTTCTTGATTACATTGGGCTAAAACCTCAAGCAACTTTTTGAAAACTGTGTGGAAGAAACAAATGTAGATTTATTTACTGGGAATAGGTCTCATTTTGCATCAGTCCAAATGGGCCAGATCTAAGGGAGAATTTCCCATCCGTTTCAAAGAGAAATACCGACTGCGATCTTTTCTCTGTGGCTTTAGAGAAGACATGCACATTCTCCTTAAGAATCTGAAATCAAAGGGTCAGATCTAAAGTCGTGTTGGCACAAGGTTGTGAATAAGGGAACACATAAGCATGATGAGTATTTTTAATTTGATATCATGAAACAGGAAATTAAATCAAACATTATCCAGTTAGAAGTAGTCATTTTTTTATGGTGAGGAAAAGGATCCCCAAACTATCCCTGCGCATCCGGCATCTTGCCTGACTCACTGACCTAGGCACAATCTTGCTGATACCAGGGAATGTGAAAGATTGAAGCCCTGTTGTATTTTTGGGGAAAAAAATATGTCTCTGGAATAAAATCTCATGGCTTCATCATATGTATATGTCCTTGGGTAAAAATAAAAAAATTTCCAGTCAGTACCAGTAAAAGTACTCAAAATAGAACAAACCATCTCAAGGGCAAAAATCTGAGAGAATCAGCAAAATATTTTTGCTGTGTGTGCTCAGAGTAATATGTACGTCCTCAACGACATTGGCAAAGGCACGCCACGCGAGTGATCAGGGAATTCGAAGGGGAAAACATCCACCAAAATATTTATTAGGAAACAGGGAGAGGGATGACATATGATTAAGGCTGTACACGGGTTATCATTTGGTGCTGTTCACCTCATTTTCCTAACCAAGGACAGGTTTACCAAAACGAACAGTTTAGTAAATGGGTTTTCTTTTGATGTCACTTTGGGCTTTTTCCCCCCCCCTGGAATAAGAGGACAAATAAAAAGAAAGAAATTGTGCACGCTAGGGAAGCAGAAAGGGCCAGGAAATAGCAAACGTATTTTCCCTCATCCCTGGGCTCTGTTGTCAAGCCACACAATGGCAAAGGCCAGACAGCACACACACCAACACACACCGCGCCCACCGGGGAGGGCTTCTCCCTCAGGGGCCGCTGCTCCAGGAGAGCAACCCCAGGTGGCCTGGGGTGAGACTCACATTCAGGGACAAGGACACAAGGCATCAGGCAGAACTGAACGCTGGGGTGATGGGGCAGGACCGGGAGCACATCCCAACCCAGGACTTCAGAGGCCGTTGCGCAGGGAAGTCGGGATCCAGAGGGGCAGATGGCCAGGCAGACATGGTTCACTAAAGGACCCCAGGAGAAACCAAAATAGAGAAGTTTACGGCTCACAGGTCCTGGAGGGTGGGAAGTCTTGCCTAGAGGGGCCACCTGGGCAGGTTAAGGCAGGATACAGGCAGAGAGACGGGGAGGTCCTGGGGCACATGCTTTGCAGAGGGCATTCCCAGGCTAATGCTAGATTGGCTGATTCAAATTAAAAAAAAAAAAGAAAAAACAGAGTTTTGGTGAACCCCACAGGGTCATATCTAAGGGGTGCACAGGGGGAAGGTGCTGGGAGGCAGGAGAGACTGTTGACCCCACGGGCTGCTAGGAAAGTCCTCTCGGGAGCATCCGTTTGCCCGTGGCTGTGCAGGCTGTGGCCTGGGCATGCGCTTGCATGAGGCGCTAGGAGCAGGCACCGGCCCCCTCGGGACGCTTGTCCAGACCAGACGAATGTGCAGCAGCAGTGCTCCGGAGTACGTCACCTCCCTCTGCGGGAGCAGCCCCTGGCTCTGTCCTGCGAGCCCTGGACCTAAAGACACCAGTGGAGTTTTTCTGGGGCTGCTGTAACACACGACCACAAACTAGGAGGCCAGAGTCTGAAGTCGACATCAGCGGGAAGGGTTCCTCCTGAGGACTTCAAGGGAGGGAGAAGCTGGCCCAGGCTCTGCTCCCGGCCCCCGGCTGCTCGCTGGCCATCCTTGGCTTTCCTGGGCTTGAAGGGTATCTCTCCAATCAGGCATCAGAGAGACTGTGCCTGGGATCCGCCCAGAGGAGACACTGTTCTCCAGCTGTGAGCCTGGGGAGCTGGAAAACAGGGCGTCTCCTGGCAAAATCCAACCAGGGCACGAGCACAGGACAATGCTTTCGTTCCCAAGGAGAAGGAGAAGGCACGCAGGAGTAAAGGGGTCACGCGGCCCAAGGACGTCTGACACCCAGCAGGGCAGCTTCATCAGGTTCAAGGCCTGATCACCCTCTGTGGCTCCGTGGACCCGCCTCTGCTTCTGGGCTTAGAGGGGCCTGTCCTCTGCTTCTGGGCTTAGAGGGGCCTGTCGCCCCCGCCCCTGAGCGGTCTTTGGCTGAGGTGGACCAGCCCTCTCAGCTCTCTGAGAGACAATATTTGTGAATGCGTATGTGAATAAGTAAATAAACAAGTAAATAAGGTGTTCATTATACACTTCGGATTAATGAAGTTAAAGGGAGCTACCACGGGAAATGATTTAATTTATTTCCATTGCAGTCATGAGGTCATTTCTTATATTTTATAAGCCCATGAGAGCTGTTCAGCTTGGAGCTGGTTAGCAAGAGCTAAAAGGGAAAGTCTTTTATTAAAAACCAAATCGCTTAATTACCTCTCCCAACCTGGGGTCATTATGAGCTAGACAGGCAGCAAAGTTAATGAGAAAGAGAGCAAACACGCTTGGACGGTGCGGTCAGTCAGGTGCACAGGTGAAGCCATTCATATCCATAAAGACTGAGGATTAATTGGCTGAGCGGGGAGTGCAATGGAGTGAGCGGTGCTCCAGCTTCTTTCCAGCAGTGTTAGAAATACAACTGTATCATCACACATGGGAAAAAGGACTTCGTTGTCATATTCAGAGTAACATATCTGGGTACGGCAAATTGTCGGCATGTTTGACGCACCCATTACACGTGTACATGCTCAAATGCTTTCCGATGATTATCTCTGGCTCACTATCTACGTACACGTAACGAAACATGCGCTTTGCAATATAGTCTAATTCAAATGTCTATTATGCAGTAGAAGGCATTGTATATCTCGTATATATATTACATATGCCAGAAAATGGACTAGTACAAGGATATAGGCCCTCCATGTAAAAGGTCACTTTTTTAAGAAGGAAGACTCCTAATTAAAAGTAATATTTTACTTTTCAATAAAACAGAGTACATAATAGTTATTCATTATAGCGTTCAATCTTCAAAGTACGATGTCAATCAGCTTCTGACTCTTAGCCTCTGTCCTACAAAACATTAGTGCCAAGTCACCACATTAGTGAAAACCATTTTGGCAGTTTTCAGGAATCTACGATGTTCAACACCTGAAGAGCATTTACCAGATAGTCTCGGTTTTACTTTTGGACTGATAAATACATTTCAATGATAAATCCAAACCGATAGATACAAATATTGTTTTAATACAGAAAATTATATAATAAATTAATAAAATATAGATAGATATCCATGCATTAGAAGTAAAATTTTAGCTGTTTAGATTCTTTATTTCTAAACACCTTTATATCAGTGAGATCAGTGAAGAACTGAGATCAAAGTTGCATAAAGAAGAGCTGACTCGTTCACTGGGTAATTTTCAAATAAGCCAATCCATGCCTGTGGGCTGGTTTGCTTTAAATACTGAGTTTTTGCTTCAAAGCCTTGCCAATTCGGATTTCACTAATGAAAAATATGATAGATCCTACATTTCTTCCCCTTAAATAAATCCTATTCCAAGGATCCTGTTTTAAAAAATCCAGAATTAAAATACTATGTTTCATTCAGGCTTCAGTTTTAAAGACTCGATACCATCCATGACTTTAAGCACACGTGCGCACATGCTCACACACGCACACATCTCACACGCACACGCTTGCTCTGTGGTGTGTGTAAAGGATAACACAGCCAGAGCAAGGCGGATGGAGAAAGCCAAGACACATCTTACTGGAGCGAGTGTGTGTGCGTGTGTCAGGTATTTGGTGGAAGTCTCCAGACTAGATTTCTAGATTTCTCTCTCTCTCTCTCTGAGAGCCCTGCCCCCGCACCTGAAACAAGCCATTTTGCTGTCTAGCAGCTGCCCGCCCCCGACCCGTTCCCTCACCCTTTTCTCTGCACCAGCTCCTTATGTCCCCGCGTGACCCACTTCTGCCCCTCAGCCCTGCTCTCCCTCAGGCAGCCTGACTGAGCCTCTGCAGTCAATTAGTGTCTTGTTCTGTCTTGTCTTGTATCATTAATACTATTTTTACATGATGGACCATTTTATGTCGCTTTACACAGCTAAACTACTGACTTTACAAAAATAATGTACATCATTTTATCTTTCTAACCAAGCACCCATTTAGAGATAATTGGTAGATGCTCGGGCAAGTTTTGTTGAAAGAATGACTGGAGAAATTATGCGATGCCTGATGTTGGTTATCCCGGTTAGGTTTACAAGTACTGATTGCGTCGTTTTCTGTAACAGAATTAACTGACCAGACTAAACAGAGGACAGATCATTAGCATTTCTTTGCAGACAAGTTGGACTGGAAGCCAAGCAATCAACTGTTTTGTCAGATGTAGCTACTGACTTTAAATAAAACTGAGCAATCAGCAAAGAAAAGGTAATTTATGCACTGACCATTAAAATGATTATCTAAATGTGAGGCCCAAATTGCAGATAAGCGGCACTTCAGCAATATATTATTTATATTGTCCTAAATGGTGGGAAAATACTGTAAAAGCAAAGCAAAACAAAACAAAACCAGGTGTAGTCAGATTCTGCCTCTCAAATCCCAGTTAGCAAAACAGATTTAAAACCCAGGGAGGAAATTTCTCCCAGAACTTGAGTCTGCGGCCAAGGTAAACATCAGTCTGAAGTCTGACAAGGCTAAGAACCAGGGGCCTTGGGTGTATCACTGGTCCTCTCTCTCGGCCCCAGCTGCTTCCAATCAAACGTGAGACGGTGATGCTCACGCCAAGAATGGGCCGGGCGCACAGCAGTTACTGCGAGCACCCAGCAGAATGCCACAGGGCAGAACAGGTTTTTAAAGGCCCCCTGTCTGATATTTTGAAAGAAAGGCCCCACCTTTGAGAACTGTTTGCTATCTGGATTTAAACGTGGACTCCCGAGGTGGTGGACAGATATCTGGGGTTCCAGAGAGCCCTGGCAGGACAACACCCCATTGTACTGTTTTCTCGCAATGTGAAAAACACTGGATGCACAAAATTAAGGTTCAGGTTAATCAAAATATTGCTTGACAAAGCAAATAATTGAATGGTACTTGCAGTGCACTGTGCTAGATGGTAATTAACATGCACCGTCTTCAACACTGGCGTGCAACTTCCAATTTCCATTTTAACATCATAGAGTGCTGTCTACACATTTTTTAATGGCGCCCATGATAATAATATATTCTCTTTTTAATCATATTCCACGTTGGAAGAAATGAAGCCTGCAGTTTTCCCAGGTGCTTACCAAATTACTACTGCAAGCTAATTCTCGTCCCCCAAGTTAAGAGTTTCAGCAGAGAGCACATTAACAGCTCACTTATGCTCTTCCTGAACAACAGAAGGCAAGGTAATATGTGTGCCTCAATTACATCCAGTGTGTGCATTTACGGCCCCCAGCGGGCAGCAGGGAGAGAGCTGTAAATGTGCTCATCCTGCCTTTTTAATGGTCTGCGATATTACAGTCGAGAAAGCCTGGGAAAAGAAAGTGGAAAGGAAGCAGGGAAAAAGAATTATAAGAAAGGCACTAAGAAAGAAATAGAAGAAAATATGATTTAAGGGGGAGCTGATAAGAAATGCAAATTAAAAGCATCGATTTAAAAAGTTTTCAATTAGCCCTGGCTGGTATAGCTCAGCCACTGAGCACTGACTGGCCTGAGAACCAAAGGGTCACCCGTTCGATTCCAAGTCAGGGCACATGCCTGGGTTGCAGGCCAGGACCCCGGTAGGGGGCGTGTAAGGGGCAACCACTCATTGATGTTTCTCTCCCTCTTTCTACCTCCTTTCCCCTCTCTCTAAAAATAAATAAATAAAATCTTTTAAAAGAAGAGTCACTTTAAAAAAATAAAATAATGAAAAAGTTTTCAATTAAATTTACATCTGTATTTATAAGCATCTATATGTATGAAATACACATACATATGCCCTGTTCTATGCACTCTATTTTACATATCTGTATGATTTCATGATGAAATGGTCAAGAATATCTTATTTGTCAAGAATAGTCTACAAATCCAATCACGTAAGGAATGATTTATAGTCTCTACCCGGAAATAGACCTTGGGAAGACCTATAATTTGTTCAGGTAACTCCATTAATTCCTATAAACTCAAGACAAACAAACCTGTTTTCCTTCCTTCTAAAACACCTTAAGTAGCTAGGTCAATTTGCAATATGTAATTTGAATTTACAAAATGTAGACCCAAAGTATTTAAAACATTGTCCCACCTACGTGTATGAGTTATAAATTTATAGTTCTATGAATTAGTGCTTTGCAAACATCATAAATTAAAAGTTATGAATAACAGTTACCCTGTTTTTCTTCTGCCATTCAATGTTTACGGCCTTACTGACACTGAGATGTCAAAATACTGTAGATACAATCAGTGGTAATGAAGTAATGTATGTTCTGATTATTTGTCTTCCTTGATAATGTAGCATGATAGGATATAACAATTAAATATGCTTACAAAGCTTCCACATTCTCAATGCTAACCTGTAAGACATCTAAGGACAAAACTGTAGACAGTTGACAAAAGAATTTCTAAGTTAAAAATAAAACATATATGAAACTTTGATCACATTATTGCCAGTATCATTTTCCTAAGATATTAAAAAAATTAAACTTGTTTGTCAAAGACAATGGTTTAAGCATTAATTATTTAAAGATTTATTTATTTATTTTTAAAGAGAGGGAAAGGAGAGAGAAAGAGAGGGAAAGAAACAGCAATGTGTGGTTGCCTCTTGTGCGCCCCCTCCCGGAGACCTGGCCCACAACCCAGGCATGTGCTCTGACTGGGAATCCAACCCTCAACCCTTTGGTTTGCAGGTCAACACTCAATCCACTGAGCCACAGCAGCCAGGGCTAAGCATTAATTTAATTTTTATATTACCACTGAAACAATGAGAACTAACAAAATAATAACCCAAGCATCTACTGCTCACGGAATTTGCACAGCTTCCCCTTTCACTTTGCTTTCATGTTCACTTGGCTTAAGGTGACAATTGGAAAAAGCGCCTCCTCTTCCCTGTTAGCTCAAGGGCATTTTCCAATCCAGATGCTGAAGGGGGGTGAGGCCAAACGATCTCTCCTGACTTTCTGTCCTTGGCTCTGGCCACTCATTACCTTTGAAATTCTGTCGACCAAAGTGGCTCTCCAGGACGGGACTGAAAGCACAGCGTGGAACACAGTCCCCACGGCACCGGCCTGGTCCCGAGGCGGCTCTTCCCACCGGAGACCCAGCCAAATCGTAACACCTCTCAGTCAGAGAACTTCCGGGCTGGCAGAAAGCTCAAAAGTCTCTCTGTCTCTCCCCCTCAATCATATTTTATGAGTGATGAAAGGGTGTTGATACTAAATTACAAACATGATTACTTACCCTCTTGTTAGAACCATCTCAGGGAAGATCAAATATTCTCATGACATGCGTGCATATATATGCATGTTCTGGGGTTTTTTTTCTTCCTTTATAGATGCATATCGTGTCACTCTTCAACACAGGTCCTACAGGTTAGCCACAGCGAATGTCACGGCGTCTGCCACTTATATCCTAGCACTGCAGCCATCCACGTCTTTAGAAAAATCTGCGTCTCTGCTTCGCCAGCTCCCTGCCTCATCTCCTTACCACTGGCTTATCCATATGGAAGATTCTCAGGTGCGTCTGGAGCCCAGCTAAGGTGTTGGCTTCCTACTGATTTCTCCCGTGACGCGTTCTCAAAGCGCTGTTATTTCTTCTCAGTGTTACTTCTCTCCCTGAGCCTGATTACCAAAGGGCACGTTGGTCTCTGAAACTATGCAGTGTGTTGTATTTTTTGTTTGTTCTCAGTCAGAAACCTTGAACAAGAATAGGCAACCCATATGCATGTGAATGTGGCATCTTCCACAATGAAGCCACTGTTGGCTAGGACACACTCACTTGAAAGTCCAGTTCACTCCTACACATATATAGTCTTGAAAGATCAGGTGTGCATTTCAATCTTTAAAGTTGCTAAAATAAGTGGAAATGACATAAGCTAGTGATAATGGGGAGGGTGAACGAATCCATTAACGGCACTCATAAAAGCCGGGATTCCTGCCTCCCCGACTCGGACAAGACACACCACTGAGCCTCAGTCGAGGGATTATTTCCCAAGTCTAGCTGATGTTCTAGGGCATGCTTGTCTATCGAGGGAAAAGTGAGGTGGAGCAACCACTCCATCAGCAAGTCTTACCTCTGTGCTCTTGCCTGTCAACATGCACGAGATTAGGCAGTGTGGGAATTGGCCTGAGCAGCTGGATACAAGCATTCCAAAATACATACCAAAATCACGTTTTTAGGCATCTGTGAAGAATCTTTGTACTGTGTGCCCCATAGAGGAAATTACTAGGAGTCCTTTCAAAATGAAGAACTCCATTAGTGATGCACTGAACTTTGAGATACCAGTCGGGGACTTCTGCAAGTTTGTGAGTTAATTCAGTGCTTCCTGTAGTTGTTGTTGAAGAAAAGCACATGTGCCTTCAGGGATGCCAGGCACTATTTCTACTTTGCTAGCATCTGTTCTGATCTACAGTTTGGGGGAGATGTGTATTACTAAGGCTTATCTGAACCAAAGTTGACTGACAGAGATAGATACTTCAATCATGAACATGTGTTCAGTTAATACCTACCAATTGCCTAAGCATTTTCAAATTTCAAAGAAGCAAGTTGATGAACACTTAATATATTTATTTTTTCTAACTTCTATAAGATTTATTTCTTTATTTTTAATGTTAAAAATAATTGAATAGAATATATTATCTCAGTTTCCATAGAACACTGATTCAATATTATCAGTTGTAATAAATATTTATACATGCATATTTACATGAATCATGCAAATACTTATTCACCTACTTTATTCAACAGATGTTATTGAGAACCTACCATGCAACCAATAATACATTTCAAAATTGCCCTGCCTTTTTACCCTACTACCATAGAAGTGATTAGCAAATACCCAGTGTTCTGTACGCAAAGGCACCAAAATTAAGGCTTTAGAAAAGTTTTACTCTGCCGATAAACTTGCCTTCAGTTTCCGGTGATAAAAACGAGTACATCGCTCATCTTTGCATCACCTGGAATGCCCACCCTTATTTCTTACACAAACCCAGTTCAATAAAGTGCTGAGTTGAACCCGCTAACTTTATTTAGAAGAAAGTTTATTCATTTCATAGGCTTGATTTCCGTTCATTGCTTTACCGCAAGAGTTTTTGTGTCCCGGTTTTTCACTTGTGTTAAGGCAAGGACGACATTTTGGGAATAGACAGAATATACACGCCACACAGGCTATGACTCTCTTTCTTCTCGAGTCACTGTCTCCTACTGCGAGGTCGTTGCCAGCAAAACACCTACGTTGTTGAGGTGCATGGTGTGCACTCGAGTGATGCAAAATTCCTGCCTAACAGGAAGCCATGACAGTAACAAAATGAGGTAATAAAAAATGATGAAGTAACAACCCTCTTATCAAACACTCCCACCTTCCCTGCACCTGGTTTACAAACTCACCGCATACACTCAACTCAGGACATGCCAGCCAGGGCCGTGAGAACTGCTTTTCTGCAGACTCCCCAATACGCTTGACCTTGAGGATGTAATAAAACTTAAACTGTGAAAAATATAATGTTTTCACTTTTCCTAATTTTTGAGCTAACCTTATTTGGCCCACTTTTAAACCACTCTCACCAGAGAACAACCTCGGGGGTTGGTCCCAAGTCCCTCGAGGGTCAGTGTCTCAGGGAAATGTGCCTCAGCACCCCGCCCACGTCTGCAACTCGGGTCACAGCTAAAATACATTCTTAACAAACTCTTGTGGATTTAGAAACTGTGTCATGGCACTGAGGGATGAACCTATAGAACCAGAACTATCAGGGAAATAATGTACATAAACACACGAGCGTGCACACACACAATGCCTAGAAATCTGTGAGTATGCGTAAGTTTAGCAAATCAAATATTTTTTCATAGCATCAGTTTTGTTTCGAACCATTTTCAGATGTAAGAATGATCATTTCTTTGGGTTAAAAGAGAAAATGAAGAGGAGAGAGGAGAAAAATGAATCATTATGTTTCGGCAGACCCTTCTGCATGGCATGGGCCCAGCTCCCACTTGGAGATGCATAGGACCCACGCCCACAGATAGGTTCCCTTGTGGGTAATCAGATTTGCAATATAACTAGGCTGTTTTAATGTTTGCTCTTTGCTAAAACCCCTTCACCCTCCAAGCACCTTGCAGAGACCAGTGTAACCAGCTGCCTATTCATTTGCTAATATCCTTCTTCTGTGATGTAATGAGGGGCATTGGCTCCAGGATAGTGAAGGAGAACCATCTTGGAGTGTGAGGATAGATATTAGAATAAAGGCTTGTCATAGCAGAGGCCTCGGCTTCTGCTCCTCTTGAGAGAAAAGCCATGCTGTCGTCCTTTTTTCCTCCACCAGACTCAGTAGTCTGTGTGTATGTTTTAATTCATCCATAATGACACGGACACTGCTGGCTGGTGTCCACATCACTATGTAACTTATATTAATAAACCAGCTTCCTTTTTTAGTTTATTGATTTTAGAGAGAGAGGAAGGGAGGACAAAGAGAGAGGGAGAGATCTGTTCTTCCACTTATGTATGCATTCGTTGGTTGATTCATGTATGTGCCCTGACCAGGTATCAAACCCACAACTTGGCGTATCAGGATGACACTCTAACCAACTGAGCTGCCTGGCCAGCACATGAGCTGTGCTATCTGAGAAGGAAAATATGTCTTCTTCTATTGTGTTTCAAACCTTTTTTTTTTCCAGTATCTGGCTAGTTATACTACAAAGAAAAGAAAGGAAGAAAAAAAAAAAAGAATACAAAGCCACTCAATTTTTCATATGAACATCAGCCATAGTCAATCCTGGCCAAACACTTAACCTCGGATTTATCTTGCTTCCTTTGTTAGGTCTGATTCTTTCTTTGTGCTATCGCAATAATTTCCACTTTTATATTAAAGTAAGATATAATGATGACAATCTAAAGAATGAATAAAAATATACCATAAGGAAGACCTAAATGGAATGATTTTTCAGAGTTTCCTGGCAGATGTCGGCACCAGCTCTTTAAAATAGCATTTTATAATGTCTGAAGGAGTTTTTTCACACTAGGTTTGCCGCTGAGTAGCATTAAAAAACAAATTAAAAATGTATGCCAAGCTAGAAAGTACTTTTGCATAGTAACTACGCCACTTAGGTGTGCGGGGGTATCAATCTACTTGTCAGCAAAACAAAACAATGTAATCTTTTAACGACTTGTCTCTGGATTTCTGCCTCAGCTACTTAGGAAATAATTGCTCACTTTTGAGGCTCCATGCATTTTTGAGACAAGGAATACTTGAACTGGAAAAATCCTTCCCATTGAATGATTAATCTATTGACCGATGAACGATGATTTCAGCACAACTAGGTCTTTGCTGCTGTGGTTTTCTGCAGATTTAATACGGACCCACCTATCCGTTTAACTATTTGCTTTTATTGCCTCATGTAGACACCGTGCATCTGATCAGAATTATCAGAATAAACAACTAGAAATCCAAGTCATCCTCTCCACTCCAAACGACTCCACGGGATGACACACTACCAGAGATATTTCTTAATACTAGGAGCCTAGCAAAGGAGACATCAAACATGCCAGCAGCTCGGCAGCTGAGGCTCCATCAATAACCCAGGGCACTTTGTACTCCCCTTCGGCAGCTATTACATAGCTCCGGACGACAGCCCGCTCCAACTGCATCATGTGACCCACGGGGACGGAAGCTCATAACCGGCTTTCCACACAGAACCTCCGGATCAAAGGTAATAACCGCAGCCAGGCAGGACGGGTGGGGCTGGGAGCGCAGCCCAGAACGTGAAAGCTGGGGAAAAGCAGTTTGACATAAAACCGACAAGGACAGTTTCTTCAATGTTCACGGCAAGAAAAAAAATAGGCATCTTTGGAAGACATGCTTTGGGGAGTGCCAAAACTGGGTTCCCGCAGGAGCTGCGGCTGTTGGTGTTAAATGTGTAAATTGTGTACAATTTCTACACACCACTTTCCACACATATACAATCACCAAGGACGAGATGGAAATTCTTCTGAATGGGCTGCCAAGCACATGAGTGGGTCTATTCCTTCTAAACACTCCGATTACTAACCTCACCTCTCCTAACTATACTTCAATGTCTTCAGCACCTCTCAGGAGCAGGTTCTTAACCATTCATGAGGGCAGGTTGTTAAAATTGTAGGAACGTTGTGTACCAGTTATGAAACATCAATTTCATTAAAAACTAGGTAGATGTACAACTAAATAAATGATACTAAAACAAAGGTAATACATGAAAAAATCTTCACCGTCTAATATTTTTACCAGATTTTACCGTTAACTATACTCTCCAAGGTTTTTAAGCCTGCGATCTATAAACTAGAAATACTGTGCGATGGTACCGTGCGTCTCTGAACAGCTCCGGCTCGTGATCCTCACGGACCCGGTGGAAGCTGGAAATCAGCCGCAGCAGAAGTGCTTACACCGTGGAAATGAGCAGACTCTACAAGTAGGGGGCTCCATCTCCGCTCCAAGGGCCGGTGCTCGGTACTTAACGGCAGGTCACTGGGTCCAGGTGTCCTGTGTTGTCAGTGTCAGTCTTTGCATCTGCAAAGAGTCACTCCTGCCACTGTACACCTTTGTCAGAATAGAAACTAATCATGTCACCGCCCCTTCTCATGCCATTGGAGATGAGCAAGTGTTTCCATAGGACTCTGAGGATTTTTATTAAACCGAGCTTAGCAACCACCTTTATCCATGGGGTAGTTTCAACAGGTTTCCTTAAACTCACGTGTCATTCCCTTTGAAATAATTTCAAGGCAAAAAAAAAACCCTTAAAAACATTTTTAAATGTTGCCCTTTTACATTTAAAATAGTAGGCATTCCTACTTCCATTCCATTTATAGTCCCTGACAGGTGTTTTATACACATCGGGGGTTGGCTGAAATGACAACAATGTAAATGACTAAGGACTTCGGGACCAGGACACCATGTGAGTCATTGACTGTGATGGGGGCAGGGGGAGCCCTGCCTGTGGGCTTGGGGGGCTCCACCAGGGGAACGGCCGGCTCACCACCTTCCCGGGGCGAAGGGAGGAGCCGCGTGCGACACCGGGCAGAGGACACCTGCGCGTGCTCAGCAGGATACACACCCCCGGTGTTTTCCAAGAGCACGTCTGGTCATGGCTGACAAAACCGTCCGGATCTCATACGAAACAGAAAGGGAGGCAGACTTCAATATCAAGTCGACATTTGAGCCTTAAGCTCGCAGAATTTAATAAACAGATTTTAATAAAAGCTAAAGGGCAGCTTTCTCAAGAACTGAAAAATTATTTGAACTGGTTTTAATAGGTGGATAATATTAAAAATGGCCTTAAAAATGTCCTGGCCCAGTCTTGGTTTCTTAGAAAGATAAATAAACATTCACCCAAGTGCTGTGGCTTCTATTTTATTTTGAAATATCATAAGAGGAAGAAAGTCTAGTTGGCATTCATTGTTAATGTAGCGCATTATTTAATAATTCTTGTAAATCAGTCTCCTATTTTTAACAAACTTTCTTTTACTACCGTTATATCCACATAGGTCATGTGAAGAATCATTGTTAAAATGCACAGTGGCCTTTCACCATGTATTACGTGTGAACCAAGTAACCGTTGGCTGTCGTCAAGACGAAATGCAAAGCAGAGCACAAAATTACCAATCTCAGGTTTATAATAAATTTGTCGGCAGAATTAAAGAAAGCACAATTATTTACTTGATTAGAGTACAAATATATGTAAGATAATACTAGGACTAGAAATTCTTTTTCTGTTTATATAATTTGCATACTGCTTATATTTTAAATATAAACTCCATAGATATATTCATATGAGAGTTCAATAAAGCATTGAATCTATAGTGCTTGCCAGAAAGTTATTACATTTAAATTGAAAAATGACAGCATTTTTAAACATTTTCTGCTAGTTTGAATGCTATGTAAAAGTAATCACTAGGTAAAAAATAAATAAAGATGTCTATAATGTAGGTGGTGACGATTATTGCGTGAATGTTCGTACAGTTTTCTTTTATTTAAATAAGCCATGGTCCCCCATTACTTGAAAACTAAACGAGTTATATGATGATAAATGTATAAATATATTGAATTTTAAAAGCATTTCTCTTAAAATGCAAATTTCAGGATATGAGAATCCTTTGTGAACTTCAGGCTGAAAAGATAAAAGAAGCAGTTCATTCTCTGAGTTCTATGGGGAATGTGTATTTCCCTGTTGGTTGGTCAACTTTTTCAGATGCAACGGAATTTTTCTCCTTCTCATTTCAAAATAACAAATAAACATTTGAGGGTTTGGACATAATTACTTAGGTAGAATAGCCACTCTGAAGTTGTGTATGAAGTACTTGTTTTTGTTATCTACTCTGATGGAAAAGAAAATTTAATCAAAATAAGTAAATTTACATAAATCTCTAAAGTTGAACTTAGTTCATATTCCTTTTATATATTAAAAAATAAAATTATCTTGCAACCCCAGGTGAAAGCTAAGAATAAAGAACTATCCCTTACTCTGTTCCCTTGCCAACATTTCCATTACAGCAATGAAGTAGCTATTTTTACAAACCTCTAGTCAGTACTGTAGCTGTCGAAAGAAGAGAAAACTTATAAAACTAAAAATTTCATTTATTTTTTTATTTTTTTATTGATGAGAGAGAGAGAAGAAGGGAGAAAGAAAGAGTGAGACATCCACTGTTTGGCCCCATTTATTTATGCATTCATTGGTTGATGCTCATAGGTGCCCTGACCAAAGATCAAACCCACGACCTTGGTGTATCAGGATGACACTCTAACCAACTGAGCTACCTGGCCAGGGCTAATAAATAAAAATTTTAAATGACATGTAAGTTACATGGTAAAAATTTATTTTGGCCTCCTATTAAAAATAATGTTTTTCCATAATTAAAAATTGGATCTATTTAATTTCCTATTTTCTAGAAAAAGTGCCTGAATTTAGGGAGACTGTTAAAGTCTGAACGTGCTTCAAAGCTAAAATAAGAAATAATAGGCCTGTGATAAATGGCAAATTTCTTGACCCTCGGTCCAATCTATTTTCCTATAAGATATTGATCTGCTTCGTTACATTTGTAAGAATGTGAATTGGTGAATGTTCTGTAAGTCACAGTTGAGAAAGATGCTAGGTGAAGTAAACAAAGACATAAAATTAATGGCAGCCTCAGCAAAATCAGTGTGGTTTTGCCCGATTGTTTCTGCTCGGCCCAGATGCAAGCAGCGGTGATGGTAGAACCCAGGTGTTGATGGTAGAACCCGGGTGTGGAATGAACTTCCTTCCTTCATTTTGCTCCATGGGAATGAAATGCAGTCAGGATGCGAAGAGGAGAAATACGGACCAAGAGCCTTCATTTCTGCATTGTTCAGTCTTGTTTTAAATCACATTATGTTTTGTTTCAAATACAATGATGCATGGGAATAGAATGGTAAATGTCTTCTTTCTGTGGGTAAATGAAGTAAGAAAGGTTCAATGTCGTCGTCTGCTGGCTTTGGATACTTGGAGTGTCCAAGAGTTGTTTCTTCAGCACGAACATCCCCAGAGGCCCAAGGTGACAAGGGAGGCGGCCACGGCTTAGCCCTAGACCAGTGGTGCTGATGGAACACTGGTAGCCACTCTGCCCAGCCAATCGACTTCTTTGTGCCCACTGCGAACTACGGCTGTAAATGGGCATTTCGTTTTCTTTGAATTTCTAAAGCCTTCTGTACATTTTAGTGTTCATCATTGTGCTGAAAGCAGTAATTTGTCTGACTCCCTCTGACTTAATATCGTTTGTCTTTGGCTGGAGATGGTATTTAAGGTGGTGGTCTGGAGCTTTTCCTGGGTTTGCGTCCCTGGTCTCTCCCAGGTAGAAAGGAGGTAGTAGGCATGTTACTAAACTTCCGTTTGCTTTTCTCCCGTTTATCTGTCTTTTATTGCAGGGGCTTCTAAGCCAAGAATCTAGAAGAGTACAGGTGAAATTATTTTTCTTCCCTGCAGTTCAATGAATACATTAAAAAAATAAAGTTCTAAAACTATATGATGGGAATATTATTAGACTCAGTTAAGACAGTTTTGCATGCCTTTGAGGGAAATATTTTAAAGTATTCTAACTACCACAAAGTTCACATATGCCTTTGCATGTGATATTTTAGTTATTAAAATTTTAATAACTGAAGAGGTATTCTGTAAATGCTGTTGCCTTTTTTTCTGTAATAACAAGATTACAATAAACACTTCTATGGTTTCAAATGTCTTCGTGTACACTGGTGTAAATAACACAAATAACCTGATTTTAGAGTAATTGATCTCAATTTGGCTTACTAGATCTTACATTGGCTTATATTGGCTAATTGATCTTATATTGGCTTACTAGAGCTAAGTTTTGAATTTTCAAGAAATTTGTGACCGCTGCAATTTAAAACACTGGTAGCTTAAAGTTGGCTATGAGCAAATGCTATAAAAGAGGGTCCCCTTTACGCCACCAAACTGTGCCAGGTGTTAAACATTTACCTTAACACCTCTCAGTAAATCCTTGTTTGAGAGAAATACGCAACTATCAAGGTCATTAAGTTCTGCAAGTTACATATCTATCATATGTTCTATGAAAGATTAGCCCAAGGCGAAGTGTGAATCTCTACTTGCACCTCTGCCCTTCTTTGTCAGCCCAGACTCACAATAAGTATGTGTAGATTCAGTAGAGCTTAAATAAATTCTTGAATACCAATAATACCTGGAAATTGCCCTAGATTATTCAATCACTCTTCCTCTGAGCCATCCATACAGCTCCAAGCGAGCGCTGTCCCTAAATGACCGCACCACGCACTGCCTTTTCTTCCCCTCAAACGCTGTTGGCCTGGAGAATGAGATGGGTCTCCACACTGGCTGTGTACTTCCCAAGTTGCTCTAGAAAACTAACATGCTCTAATGCGAACTCACCTGCTCAACTTTTTATTCCCATCCATCCTTCTGTACAGAAACATTTGCTTTTTTATTTTTATTTTTGGCCACACGCTCCAATGTTAAGTTACCGTAGGGTATCCAATTCCCTATGCGGTGGTTCTCGGAGCATTAGCATGACCTGAAGTGCAAATTCAGGACCCAGTTCCGGACCCACGGGTCAGAGATGCTGTGAGTCGGACGCAGCAGCCTGTCCTGCAACAAGCCCTTCAGGAGATGATGACATGTCTCCAGTTTGAACGGCAGCACTTCATGCTGAATGTGTCGTAAGGACAGTCGTCCTGCCCACTGAGCTGCAGGCTGCCTGGAATACACTCAGGGAAACACTGAAAAATAGTTTGGGATGAACGCATTAATTCTTTAAAACAAATAGTCGATGCTAAACCACTTTGCACAAAAAAAAAAAAGAAATTAGCTGCTATTCTGTTCCCAAGACCTTTCTACCCAGAAGGGCTCGCACGTAGCACGATGCCCATTGATGCCTTTTTGTAGTTCTCATTGCCTCGGAAAAGATGCTGGGGAAACCAGGGAGTGCTCGGCACAGTGCTTCAGGGTGCTGGCAGGAGAGTGCCCAGGACAGGGGAGAGCGCGGCGATGTCACTGTCAGGCCGATCCTGTTAGGAGAAAGGACGTTCAAGCTGCTATGGCTGGTCCTCTCTTCAGAGCCCTGCAGCCGACATTCCTAAAGAATGATGAAAAAGCAGTAAAAGGAATAAGATTAGGGTCCAGACTGTAATAGTAAGGGGAAAAAAATCAAAAGGCTTTTATCAAAGAGAAAAAGCTAACAGCAGCTTTAATCTTGGACGGCTCCCAAACACCTCCCCCGCCTTGGAGGCCAGCATGCCACAGGTGCGCTCGGTGAGCAGGTGAGCAAAGCAAGGACGCTGTCATGCTGGGATGGGTTCTTGTCTGGAATGCCCTCCTCCAAGGCACCCTGGGCATCCAGCGTACCTCTTAGCGTGGGTCATTTTTTAGCCTTTACTTTTCAAGAACTGGAAGGTTTCGCAGACCCATGAGGCTGCCCCAGCAATGGTGAGGAAAAATGCATCAGGATACGCGTACCAAAGAGGCGCAGATTCTGTTTTCGTTATTTCTAAATGGATGTTATTGTTAGCTACCAGAATAATTCACACTGGTTTTTCTTGAAATCTAAAAGCCAATGGTAAGTGGAGAGTTTAATGAATTTCTACAATGTGACAGGGAGAAAATTCTGAGATGTCCTGAATTTGAATTACAGTAGGGCTGAGAGTGGAAGGGAGCAACAATCGGGGTTAATGGGTTAGCAACCGCAGGGCAAAGCCAGCCGAGGAGGCGTGGCGAATGTTGAATGATTTCCAGGTGACCATTTCCGAGAGTACCCACAGGGAATAGCCAGGGGCCACCCGGCCACATGGGGTGGGGCGGGGGGGGGGGGGGGGCTCTGCTTCTTGCTGATACAAGAACTCTCTTGACTTTTGCCCATAAACCACCCAGGAACATCCAGTACCACTTTCTCACAGACTGTTTTACCTATTCCAGACCTTTCCTGCTTCACCTTTTCCTGCCCCTCCTCACCCACAGCCAAGATTAATTCTTTTAAAACAATCGACATCTTTCTTCCCCAAACCATCCCCATGAAAGAATACCATCAGCTTCCGGGCTGAGCACGACCTCTTCACATATCTCTGCTGCGGCGGCTGCTGGTACAGCTTCCCTGCCAGGGCCTGGTCCTTCTCTGGCTCAGGGAACCCTTTCTTTAAAATGGCTTTCAGCCATGTGCGTGTTCTAACAAATGTAACAATTTGGGCTGAAAGGACAGGGATAGTACTAATGTTATCTCTGGTAAAAAAAAAAAAAATGGTATGATGCTGGTACACTCCTGAGAGGCAAAGAAAAACGTTTCTATTTCTTCATTCTCTGCATCGTGAAGGCCAGCTAAGGTCTTACCTTCACAAACGTACCTTCGCTCTTAGATGGTTGGACCTTTCCACAGGACGGAAATCTATGGCTGTAACTGAATAAAATGGTGATCTGCGGAAGTCCTTTACGCTGTCCCACGGCTTTCTTACTTGGCGATGGTATTTTGGTCAATGTTTTAATACAGTTCCCAGCAGGTCTTGAAACTGTGAGCTCTGTGCCCACGGCCAGGTATCACTGATATACGAGGGTCTCAGTTTCTGTTGTTTAATGAAGTTCATGAGTTGAAGTCTGCCCTTGCCTCGTTTCATCATTTTATATAGAGTGTTTTTCCGCACAGTTCGGAAAACAACTTCGTATCACATGGTGAATTTCTCTGCAGGCATTTATGAGGAGAGCACCGAATTTTCTCCTATGTAAAAGACTAAAACAAACGATGGCACTTCCACAATAAAGACAGACGTGACTGGAAAGTGAAAAGTGCCCAGACGGTATTGCAACTTTCAGTAGTTTGTAAGGACCTTCTGAATCGGCTCCCTGCCACCTGCTACTCGGGGTTCTTCATGCTGCAACCAAAGCTCCAGCGTCCCCCACTTATGAAACCTGAATCTCGACACACAGTAGTTCCCTACGTGATTTCCACAGGATGTCACGTTCCTTTTCCAACGCGTATTGTCCTTCCTTCGCTGTGGGTCCCAACTTTCTTGCCCAGCCCTGCCTGCTGGACCTGAGCCCCACTCGGGTCCCAGGGGGGCCCTGCGGGCCTCAGCGCCCACAGCTCACTTCCCTGCCACAACTGTCCTGTGGACCTGGTTCATCCCGTCCTCTGCACCGAGGCCAGTCCCACGGATGAAGAAGTCCGGTACCACACCCTGCGGTCCCCTAAAGTCAGCTCTGCTCAACAGAGCGCTCGAGGCCACAGTTTCAAATCCGGGAAGTGGCACCTGGGAAGGAATGATACTAAATACGCATTGACCTTGTGGAATTTTCTAGAACCGACCTGCATTATTATTTTAAACATGTTGTTTTCATGCAGCTGTCAATGCTGTATGAATTATTATAGTTTAGATTTCCTGAAGGCGGGAGTCACGGATTTTACACTTGCACCATATTTCTCTCACATGTCGGCCTATCCAATGAATCAGTTCCTGTAATTTGCTGAGTAGCAGAGGTTCGTGAGCTGCACCTCTTATTCCCCTTGGAAAGATTTCCTTCAAATAAAATAATTGGTATTATAACTTCACTTGAAATTTTATTTTCACAAAATTGTACATCTTTTTTGTTTGTTCATTTTACTGTTTGCCCCTAAAAATTTTTGTTTTACCAATGTTCTCTCTGGCTGGGAATAAGGATATAAGTATTTCCTAAGAAAGTATTATATGTAGAAAAACACCATTCTGAATAAGTCCTTACAATGGCACCAAGCTTAATGTTATATGCGAATTGCACTCTGATAATAATATAAAAAGATGGCACCGAGCTAATGAAATCAAGCACTACCGAATGGAGCCATTATTTGGATAATACCTGCAATTTAAATACAAGTAATACAAGTAAACATATTTACTGATACGACATTCCCAACTTCACCCTTAACAATTTGCTGTTAAATTTCACAAAAGGTACGAAGGAACACCTCCAGGCTCCACTGGTATGAATCGCTTTGGACCTAACAGAGAACTCAGAATCTAGGCCCTCTGAAGCCTGAAGAAGGAGATTGTTACACCATAGCAGCGTAGTTCTTTGGGACGTGAAGCAAAGAGTTCATCCGTCAAAGCAGAAGTGGTGGCTTGGGACCGGCGCGAAGACCTGACGAAGGTGGACCTGACCGGCGCAAAAACCTTGGAGACAATAGACTCAGTGGGGAGATTTCATTCTCAAAATTAAAAATAAAGAATTATTTGCTCTTTCTTTTAATTGTCTTAGAACTCAACATGTAAAAAGCTGTCGGAGGGGAGCATTCGGGGGCTGGATGAGAATGATGGAGGAGGGATTAAGAAGAAAAACATAAGACGAGGACACGGACAGAAGTGGGGTTTGTCAGAGGCCAAGGCGGTGGGGGAGGAGGAAGAAGGTAAAGGGGCATGAATGGTGCAGACGGAGACTTGGCTTGGGGTGCTGAGCCCCCAGAGCAGCATGCAGATGATATACACAGAGTTATACACTTGAAACCAGTACGGTTTTGTTAACCGATGTCACCCCAATAAATTCAATTTAAAAAATCTACTCAATATTCTGTCAGCCATTAGCATTTAGCATAGCAATTTACTACTAATAGGAAAGTAATATAATGTCCAGATTCAAATAGTGTGTTTAAGCCCACTTGGAGCCAGAACAACGGGGCTGTGTAAACAAGTATTTATACACAGGGGAAAAAGAAAGAGCTAATAAGTGAGTGTGGTTATGCCGAGAAAACAGGAGCCCCCTCCCCACAAGTGGGTTTGTATCACCCTAACAAACACTAAGGACCATGGCACACACCCCACTTCCCTTTTTGCCTTCTTGCCAATAAACTCGTCAGCCAAAGTTAAATCCTTTACTGAACAGCATTGTACTCAGGGTTGGGCAAAAGTAGGTTTACAATTGTGAGTACACAAAACAGAGTTTTGTCTTATATTATTTATTAATTATTGTATAATTTCTTTGCATGACAACTGTAAGCCTACTTTTGCCTCTGCCTGTATTATTCATCTTCAAATACATTAGAGGAAAACCGAGGAGACTAAAGGAGTTTGCACAAAAGCTGGCCAAGCCCGGCGAGAAATAATTGGCCCCGAAACAAACATTCAAGGCCTGTTATCAGCCAGGGGCAGCTGAAAGGGTTTTATTGGCTTCTGTAGGAAGTGTAACTGTAAGCTGCGACTCCTTAATCATAGCCCCTTGCTCTTCCATTCCTCGGTGCAGCCAACATCGAAAAAGGGTTATGCAGCTTTTTTCCCCCAAAACTGGAAGCATGACATTAATTTTCAGGACACAATATGTGAGTGTTAAACTACTTATTTTAAAGATTATGTTCGATGTTAAACCTACCAATCAATATGCATTACATGCTCATGATCTTAATTTAGAAATACAATATATAATCAATATTTTGCTTTTTCCCAGTTTTCTAACATGGAGCTATTTTGCCTTTGTCATGATTAGTGGTGACATCTAAAAAAGTATAATGGTCATGTATGACTACTAAAGATGTCATCATTTACTGTGCCATCCACACAATGTTATTTTATCACAATGAGAGAAATCTTAGATTCACAGCTCCAAAGTTGAGCAAAAGGTACAGGAGGTCAATCCCTCAACTTCAAGTTAGCTTGAATGTTCATTTTTTGATAAAGGTAATGTACCAGTTGTATTCTTCTGTGTTGTATGATACCAATGCATGTTTGCAAATGTATTGCTTTACTTTAGAAGAAAATTTAGAATAATTAAGTATAAAGTATCAAGTAAGACATATTCCATTTTTACTGTATTCAGCGGGGACTGTATTCTGATAGCTGCAAAGAATTCTGGGTCACCCTGGCTGGGTAGCTCAGTTGCCAGGGAATCAAACTGTTTGCATAGACATGTCCCTATGTCTATTTTATGTCTACAGACCCCAGAGTTACCCTGGGTTATTAGCAAACCTTATAGAAAAAACAGTCTCTTTGCTATTTGTATTTCTTCTTTACTTAAAGGCAAATTGTCAGAAATGACTGTTCGATAGTTTTCTCAGTGCATGACCACCATCGAGAAAATACTGGATCCCGAGGAAGAAACGGCATCCACGAAAGCACTGCCAGCTCTCACGTTTACATCCCCCCCACACACACACACAAACACATTAGATACTTTTTAACAGTTCGAATTATGCTTCTCTGTCATCTGATGCTGTTCACACACAGCTCGGAGGGTAAAATGATTAAATGTCGATGAGATTTCTAAACTCTCGCTTATCATTGTTTATCTGATCTCCCATGGCTAAATCTGACTAGGGTATCATTGTGTTAAATTGCACTGTATTTTGAATTTCTCGGGGTGGTTAACTGTTAAATTAATTTTGAATCACATGGTCCAAACAGCCTCAGTGAGGAGAATTTTTGAGCACCTTTCATCACATAAATTAAGTGACATCTTGCATATAGAACCCACCGATATATGCTCACCTGTAAATATGAAAATTGACCTGCTGGGAATTGATTGACAACAATTAAACTGCATGACTATAATTCCATATTACCCTTCAAGCAGCAAAATCGCAGCAAAATAGAAAACATTGAAAGGTCTTTGATTTAAGTAACAAGAGCATTCCAAGTTACTTTCCCACTATCTTTCACTTTTAAAAATCACTTGAATGAATAAGGCAAGAGCGACGCCCTGGTCGAGGCATCGAGCGTAAGGTCAGCGATGCCACGATTGAGTTTACTGTGCCGCGGCCTGAAAACACGGACAACCACTGGCGTGGAAGTGCTACCTGAATCAATTTGTGGTCCAGGATTGAAGGGCCGCCGTAATGCATCAAGGTCATTGTCATCTTCAGCAAGCATTTTCCTCCCCAAATCACCACTAAGAGTGTGTTGTGGAAGCAGGTGCCTGTTTGTAGATCCACTTCATGGGTTTTGAAATGTGGTAAACCAAACACGGAGACAAACATCGTCAAGCAAGGGAAAAAAAAAAAAAGAACAACTTTATCTGACACAATAAAAACACATTTGCCGGGGGTTGCGGGGAGAACAAAATATGTACCTCTAAAGTCCTGGTCATATTCTTGTTGTCATTCATGTGGCTGAACAGTTTCGATGAACTCAGCAGCCCCAGGAGACCGAGTGCGGGCCTGGCTTGCCACTCGCTCTGTACTGTGATTTCACCTCCGCCCCCTCCGTGCCAGACAGGACATGTTACTGGTTAGCAAAACAGCAAGTCCAAGCTTAGAGAGGTTACATTCCTTAACGCTGGTCCTTGGCAGAGCGGGGACTCGAACCCAGAGCTTTCTAATGACAAATGTGGTTGCATGGGTCTGCTAGGGCTGCCACAACGAACCGCCACAGGCACTGGCTTAGATAACAAAAATCCCCGTCCTCACAGTCCTGGAGGCTGGAAGTCCAAGATCAAGGTGACAGTGGGCAGGGCGGGCTGGTTTCTCCCCAGGCTCTCCTCCCTGGCTTGCAGATGGCAATCCTTCCGCTGTGTCCTCACATGCCTTCCCCCCTGTTTGCACAGATCCTGGTGTCTCCCCCTTTTCTGGAAAGGACATGAATCATCGGACCAGGGCCCTGCTCGTATGACCTCATTTAACCTTAATACCAGTCTCCAAATAGCATCACTCTGGCTGACAGGGTTTCAACACATGCATTGGGGGCGGGGGTTACAGTTCAGCTCACAACAGCGCTGCTTTTTGAAGCTGCAGAGGTGCTGCCCCCGGAGCTGAGTGCTCACTGGTGCCCACACCCAACCCTGCACTGGGTGCGTCAGGTACAGAAGATGCTAACCCTGGCCTCTGTCATCCGAAGGTCGGCGTGTCCACGCACCGAAGCATAACACGTGCTGATAAAGATGTCTGCCAAATGCCATGAAAGCCTTGACCTTGAACAGCCTCCCGTAATTCTGTAGGGGAAGGAAGTACACCAACACGTGGGGTGCTTGCATAGACCTCTTGAAAACATGTATAAAATGAGTTATTTTTATGACCCAGACCTACTTGGACTCAAGGCATTGAAAGGCTGTAGCAGAGGACGATTTAACACATGGCACTCGAGCGGGAACAGGAAGGGGAGGCAGAGATGCCTCCAAATCTCAAGGGGTCCAATTCGCTACTCGCATCAGCAGGAAAACATTGTGCAATAGAATTCTTCCCTTTTTAACATCGTACCTTCCGTCCTACGCCCCCCTCCAGCTACCCAGCTCTTTCAGATGGGCTTCCTCCCCTCAGACGCATGGTGTGGCGCTCCCCTAAAGCGCTGTTGGAACTCCCGGTCTCCACTTCCTCGCCTCCCATTCTTAGTTTAGCCGAACTCCTCGGACTTGCGTCCCTGCTGTTCCTCTGAATAGTACCTGTGTCGCCACCTGTCAGGGGACGGTACTCGCCAGCACAGTCATCATCTCCCCGTCATCCTGGGTGTGTGATCATGCCTCGGTCCTAGTCTCCTCCCGCCGCCAGTGCCCACCAGAGCAGCTGCCTTAACCTCAACCCGCGCTTCCCTGGGCGGGCTCTACCCGCTGCTCCGGCGGCGCCCTTTCTTTCCCAGTCGGTGGGAGTGAGGAGCAGTTCACACCTGGGGGGCCACAGACAGGCCTGGGTTTCTGAGGACACTTCGCACCCGTCAGCTCCCTCCCTGCGGCTTTCTTAGAATCAGAGGGGGTCTGAAGGCGATTGTTCCGAAGGGCTGATGTTGGCAGCGACACCGGGAGACCTGGAGCACGCGGGGATCACGGGCACAAACCTTCAGCGGTGCTCAGAGGTCGGCAGGCCGGCTGGTGCCAGGGCGTCTCTGGTCTACAGGAGCCCATGGGTGCTCTCATTGAAATGCTGCCGCACCCCGCAGTCAGAGAGCGCTGTGGCCCCTGCGGGGCCGATTTCCGTATTTCAATCAGGAGCAGCGGGGACGTTTCCACAGATTTCCAGCCGGGGTTGTGCTTCTGAAATGCACTCTCCTGGTCCAACAGCGAACCGACCCTGGAGCCTTCGGGGCGCTCTTTTTAATCAGGTTTCCTCCTCGGAGCTGTAGGGCGAATTAAATAGGATGGTCATTAATTAGGGCTGCAGTTTTTGTTCAGCCACTTGGATGCCATTACCAGGGTCTAGGTCTCCATGGCAGGCCTGCAGCTACGGAAAATAACTAGGCTGTCTTTTTTTTTTTTTTAACAAACAACAAAAAACTTCATCTTCTCTAGAATGATGATGAGGTGTCTCTCCTACAGCTTCCTGTAGGCTGGAGAGGACTGGAATATTTTAGGCTGCCTCACAGCCGCAGCTGAGACGATCCCTCCGGGCACCTCCTCTACCCTTCCTCTTCCCAACGCTCGCCTGCACTGGGAGTCAGCGAGGTTTTATACCAGATCGGAGACATGTCTTTAACCCTGTGTTTGCTGCCGGTGAGCTCAGTGAATGCGAGCTGCTTTGGGTTCTCTAGGGCCGATGTCCGGTCCACCACGCCCCTGACTGGGCGCTTTTTTCAGATGGAGCCAAGAGGCTGACCACACTGCGTGTCTTTTCCAAGGTTCCCTGTGCCTGTTGAAAGCGCCTTGCTTTGTAACGCTGGACTGGACTTTGTGCTGGCCCTGGGGCCGAGCCCTCTGCTGGAGAAAAAGGTTCATGACCCTGGCTGGAGACCGGAGACTACGAGTGTGATCAGCACGTGGACACCTTCTCCAGAAAAGTTTTCTGAGAATAAAAGAATGTTACATACACATCACATGGTCTAGTTATAACCCTCTTGAGACATTCCTCCAGATCAAAGTTTTACTGCAAAATTACGTCCAGTGGAATTTTAAAATCAAATGACTGTCATGGCACTTTACCCTCTCTTTGTAGAAGTCATAACTAGGTGCTTAATGTATAACAAAATGTATAAAATTAGAATATTATGGGAATAAGTGTTTTCTACGGTTGAGCAATAGACATGGTAACGTACCATTGTGCAACCAGGTGAACAAAATTCGGTGTGGTTTTTGGTAGACATAGTTGGAAAGACGAGAAAATCAGCAAGACGCGGAGGCACGGCAGCGTGCGTGTGTGCCTGCGTACACCTCTGCTACGCCGGGCTACGAGGCATAATATCAAGGCCTGGTACGCGTGCTTTGACACTTGGAAAAAACCGGAAGGCCGGTCAACAGCCTGACCACAACTTCACTGCCCTCTCTAGTCTCACAGGTAAGGTCCCCAAGCACCCTTGTCCTGGAGACCAATCACAGTGCCTACTTATCCTTAGTCGTGGGCTCAGGACCCTGACAGCCCAGATAATTGTTCCAACAAGCCAGTCATGTTCCTAGAGGGCGTCTCGCCATCTGATCCTGCAAAGCCTGCCTCCTACAGCCCCAGCTCGTGCGCCCTGTTCCTGAATGCATCCCTCTTGTGACACAGTGCAACCCTCCCTGCTCTATAGTGTCCCTTCTCCTGGCTGTGCACATGCGTGACCAAGGAACTGTTGGACGTTTCATCTGCCCAAGGTCATTGTCCTGTGTTTGGCCATCCTAGAATCCTAGGGCAGAACTTTCCCTTTGCTAACCGGGTACAGAGGAAGCTGCTTAAACATATGCATCTCCATATGCGCTTGTAAATTTACATTTTATAGATTATTCTTACACGTACATTTGTCCCATTTAACTAAAGATCAAAATTTAGAACTTGTTATTAGTATACGATACTCCCCTTGGTTCTTAATTTGGAATTGCTCCTCATAAAAGTTTTCTTCCCTGGGAAAACCTTGACGGCCCCTTATGGGAACGAGCCTGGTCACGCACATGTGCTCCAGCCAAAGGGACCAAATGATGATCCCCAGAACTGCTTCATGGTGGATTAAATGGTAAGAGATTGGGGAGGAATGGTCCATTCTAAAAATAATTGAGCATGCCTATAATGACGGGTAAGTAGATAATTTGCAATGAGCACTTGATAGAGCTTTTGTTTAAGCAATTTCCTAGCAGTAAAGTCGTCTCATCCTTTGTATAATCAGGAGTATCCCCAACTCTGTGCAATATGAACTAGTCTTGGGTTAAAACGCAAGTAGGCAGGCAGACGAGATTGGGTTGGCATGTTTTTAGGAAGGCCAGAAATTCCCCTTTGTACCAACATTTCTTCCTAGGCAGACGTAACGCCTGAAATTTCCACCGTTGTGTCCAATTTTTTTTTTTTAATGAATCCCTCAGAAAAACTGCAACTTATTATCTGGTATAAGTATTTTTTTTAATGTATCTTTCCAACCTAAGTGAAGCATTCCCCAAGCAGATGATCGAAGACAGAGCCTTTAGTGACAGACAGAAAAAGAAGAAGGGACGTCCCCCAGCCCTGCTGGCTCATATGAGGGCACTGTTGGCTTGCCTGGAGCCCTGAGGTCAAAGTCAAGGACTGGTGATGCCACAAAGGGAAGACCACCCGTGGCAAAGGCCACTTAGTCCTGAGGACACATTCTGCATAATAGCTCCTGGGAATTTTTAAAACTTATCTGAAGTCAACTTTGTTTTACTGCATAATAGTATTAGTCCAAGTTGTTGTGGAGATCAAATAAAATAATGTCCCGGTATATAGGACACCAGGACAAAGTACATTCTCCAGTGAGTTCTCAATAAGTGACAGCTATCTTGTATTTTTAATATTTATTAGCCCTACTTCAGGTATCTAAGATGAGCTTTATTTTTCTTTCTAAAAATTAATTATTCTTATTATTTTTATCTCTTTATGGTGAATAGCAAATCTATATACTGTCTATGTCTACCTACCTTGGTCTATTTATATTTAGTGTGAACCAGTAATCTTCTCTTATCCGACAGTTTAAAGCATTGAGAATGTATATTTATGTTTAGATATTTTATTTTGTAGAACTGTCTAGGCCTCTCAGGCAAGTGCTCTCTCCCAATCTGCCACCTGGGTAAGAACGCACCGGAGCCCCTGGAAGGGCTCCTTCATTCGCCCCTTCTCCCTCCTCATTTCCACGCATTTCACTGTCAGCATGAGACATGTGACTTTTCACTTCTGGGATTTTTAGGACTAAGAGGACCGATATTCACATTCTGTAACTAAAGCTTCATATCTACCACTAAAAAGACAGCTTCGCTTTTTAGCAAGTCCTTTTTGCCCAAAGCATTTGGCTTTCAGAATTATTGTCTTATTGAAAAGACTAGTAAGCATTAAGAATCAGCATCCACAAGTAGCATCTCTGCTCAGAACAGAATAATTCCCTCATCCTCCATGACCCTGAATCCCATGGCTTAGCCAGGGCGGAGGGCTGAATGGCAACATCATATGGAAGAGGAACTCTAGATGACACATTCATATCTGCATAATTTGTCCCTGTTGCAAATGTTAATGCTCATTAAAAATGATGATATTCACGAGGTCCCAGAGAAAAAAACCTAGTTGCTATATACAAAAGTGTGATGCGTCAATTTGAAAAGCCTCGAGTTACTGTCCTTCAAATGAGCAGTCAAGAGCACCTTAACCAAAAACAAAATAAAACTTTGAGAAGTCTAATTGTGCAAATGAATCACAAATTTCTCAGGCCAGATGGTATTAAGTCGTAGCCTGCCAATACCTGCGCTATTTACATGCTACAGCCAATGAAATTAGCACTCGCTGGCACTTTGAATTGTCAAGTGTTAACCTGCTAGACATTCCCCACTTCCCCCAGGCTTGCTGGGAGATAGTAGCTTTACGCTTAGGTCCTATTTTAAGATCACATTAACATGTTTTTTCCAGACCACAGCCATCTTTCACAGGTACCTCGGTCCCTTTCTGGAGATACACACGCACGAGAGGTGAGTTGCAGAGGGAAGCTCTGGGGCCGGGATACTGTCCATCCGAATTTTGACGGTAGCTGTGCTCAGTAGGAGGGTCCACTTAGACCCGTCACAGTTCTCTGAATTTCCATTCACTCTCCGCACATCGAAGATGTTTGCCACCTCAATGCATCCTTTTAACTCTGGTGTTTTGTGATTCCGGAATTTTATTCTAAGGTTGATTTTGACTCAAGGCCAGATTTGGGTCTGAATGTTCTCCCTCACCGATTTAGAAGGTATCATTCTATTTGCAATGCAAAAGGCTCTAGGCTAGTGTTCTAAGCAGTTGGTAAGCATGTCAAAGACATCCTTAAGAATTTGATGAAAGCTAGAGACGCTTTCTCATAAAATTCATATACATACAGAATCTTGCATAACACTTTGTTTACTACAGATACACAGAGTTATGGAATCACTAAAATCAAGACAAAGTACCTCGGACTTCTTGCATAGATTGTACATTCCTTGAAAGAATCTTCAGAACCTCTCTATTAGAAACTTCATATTCATTAGATTGATAACCTGAATTTCCCAATTTGATGTATAACGTGTACAGAATTACGCAAACACACACACACACTTAGGCCAGTTGTAATTGTTAAAGATGGGTCAGTGACTATGTTCAGCTTGAGAGTTTCTTTTCTGCTTCTATGAAAGTAGATAACACATTTTGTGAACGAGCAGCCAGTCTCTGTTATAGGCACTCTCCTTAGGCGAACTCCACACCTACAATAAATCCGGATGTTGGGCAGTGTTTTCTTCCATAGACATATTGGAATCTCAGGTGTCCTGTTGAAGGTCACCTGTTATAAGGTGACAGTTAGCTCCTTGACCCAGGCTTATTCTAACACCAATATCTTTTTTCGTCATCACACTATGTATATCTATGTAAACGAAACAAACCGAATGGTCTCGCCATGGTTGCAGTTCTCAGCAGATGTCTAGAAAGTAGATCTGAGGAGGGAGCGGGCGCCTGCATAATTTTAAATCTATGCACTAATTTGAATTCTCAGGAGCACTGCAGGGCTTACAGATTCAGTCCCTGGACTGCCTGAAGGGGAGGGTCGCTAGCAGGACACCCAGGTCCACTATGAGTCTGACAGGTCATTTTCCTGGAGCACAGGCTGTTTCCCTCCGTCACATTCTGAGGACTTGGGGACATTGCCTCAGGAATTCTGATTCCCTCTCCAGGTGTCTTGGTTTCCTCCTTCCGTCACCCAGAGAGATGTGTGTGTGTAGTTGTGTGTGTTGGGCCAAGGAGGACAATGACACGGGGGTCCCACGTGCACTCCCCCCTTCCACGTGAGTAGGGACATGTGCCAGTTCCCAGAAGATGGAAAGGGGGCTGGCTTGTTATCAGAGGAGAGGAAGCCACACGAGTCATCCCCCAGCACTGCTTTCTCTCTCGGCGTGGCTCCTGGTCTCTGAGACAGAAGCTTAGCTGCAGGCGGAAAATCTTGTTACTTCGCCCATGCCTGACAACCGGTGTATCGCCCTAAATTGAAAAAACAGTAGTTCTTACTTGCAGGTAGGCAGAGCTTTTCTTATTGTTAGATTAAAACTGGGAATTGAAGAGTCATACACAGTTTCATCAATACCTAAAACTTCGATGGACTGGTCTTAGAACCAGGCAATCAAATATTTATGTGGCTGATGGAATATTGATGCCTTTCGTTTATACCCATCAATAGAGCAATTATTCTTATTTTGTAACTAAGAATTATGTTACACTTCTAGGCACCAGGTATTCTTTTAAATGTTTTATAAATCCTAAATTATTCTATCCCTGATCAATCTAAGAGAAAGATGCTATTATTCTCTCAACTTTCCAGGAGGGGGAACTGAGGCACAGAGAGCTTTACCCACATGCCCGGGGACAAGGAGCTAGTAAAAGGCAAAGCTGGGACTCCACTCCAGGCAGTCTGGGTCTGCTAATTTGTTGATATTTCTTTCCCTCTCTCTCTCTCTCTCCTTCCCTTCCCCTCTAAAGATAAATAAATTTAAAAAAATGTTTTTAAAAAAATGCAGAGCCCAGAATTCAGGTTCACCACTTGCTAGTAGGTGAATCTCCAGTAATCACTTAAACGGTTCATGTCTTGGTTGGCCTTGCTTTAAAGTGGGGAGAAGCATACTTACTCTACTATATGATTGCTGGGGATGGGTCGCTGCAAGGTAAAAAAAATGGCATCATCTAAAACATAGCTTTATTTTATTGAGTGAAAGTTTCCCTCTGGCATTGTGCAGAAAGTTAAACTAGCTAGCATACGCACAGCCTTGTGAAAACAGATAGTACATGGGAAGCAGCATGTGCCGAACCCTGAAGCAGAAAGGATACTCGAATAGACGTTCTGACGCTGACGATGATGGTGATGGCGATGAAGAACAGATGTTACTGGGGGGCCTAAGATTGGACCCAAGACTTGGGATGTGTACTAGAGAGCATCTGTGTTAGCGTCAAGTGCTTTGGAAGCAGACTTGACTTCAATTCCAGCTCTGCCATCCGCTGTCTATGAATTAGGGCAAGTTTCTTCACGTGTCACACCTTCTAGAACTCCCAAGGTCACAGGCTGTTAAGTTGACGTGAGGAGTTGAGTTGGGTTGACGTGAGTAGATGCCTGGAATGCGGTAGCCCTGCAGGAACTGTCCTCTGTGGGTTATCACTCATTCCTCCAGGCGGTGGTTAACTGTGGGTATAACAGTAAAGCCTTCAGCAGCTCCCCATCCCCTTTTAACTAATGGAAGCATTTGGGGATCTTCCACTCTCGCTCAGACCCGGCGCAGCTCTACGTTATGTGTTCTCAGTAGTATTGACTGTCTGGTAGTACTCAAAATCAAAATAATTTATAGTGATTCTGCCAAAAAACAGAGTCATCGAAGACTAAATCAATAGCTGGGAAATAATAGCACCAATAAAGTACAGGAATTTGAGGTTGCAATGAAAAGTGACAGCCATTGTAGGTTCATTGCATATCTATCAATAGCTCACCTTATTAATACAGTCAGCCAATATCGATTTCCAGGAGAGCGATTGGATGCTAAAATGACAAGAGCATAACTGATTCTGCTGGGGCAGGAAAACAAGACCAAAAACCAAGGACCAGTCAACTGTGGTCGTGCTTTACTGGCTGCCTTCCTCACGAACTCTCCATCCTTGGTGTCAAGTTCACCTTGGGTGAGTTGCTCACAGTGGCAAAGGCAAGGGAACATGACTTTAGGAAAATGTCAAAATTCATCCGTTCTCAAATTATTCATTTTTCTGATAGTTTGATACTGCTTTATGTTGTCACATTTTTATGCTGACAAGCTCTTCTAATGTACAGTCTCCTGATAAGTATATTTAGAAAAGTCTCAAGTTGGTGAGTTTCATTCAGTGCTAATGAATCCTCTAAATGACTCATCTGCCAACTGCAACTAGAACTCTTAACAGATTTTTCTGCTCAGAAATTTCAGTTACGAAATGTTCATTCCAATGATGACACCAGTACACATGTCAGCAGGGACCTGCAAAGCATCTTTGAAAGAGGAGGAAAGATGTCTCTGTAATCATACCATTGGAAGACATGTTTATAGTTCCTGAGTCACCGAGTAAATACAGAATTTTTGCTTTGCGGTTAAAATTCTCAGATTGCACCTTCTTTCCCTCAGCAATTTTCTGACCGTATTATTTCCTTCACATGGAATTGTGTGTTGTGTAGAAAATGGCTGCCATTCGGTCACTCGCTGCGTGTTTTACCGAGAGCCTGCCAGGCGGTGGGCACTAATCTAGGGGCAGGCATCAATCACGAATGAAACAGACCAGATCTCTGGCCTCATAGAGGTCACTTTCTAGCAGAGGAACATAACAATATATGGGAAGAACTAACGCCCATTTGGATCAAACACGATTAGCTTTTGGCTCCTCGCCTCTCAAACTAAACTTGGTTAAGGTTCTTATCTTGGCGGGGGTGGTTAAGAGAGAGGGGACAGAAAGAGCTATGTGACCAGGGACATCGCAGACCATCCCTCCTCGGGAAAGGAAAGGAGCTCCTGAGTCTCTTTGTTCTGCCAGCCCAGCTCCCTCAGTCGCACACGGTGTGGCCACCTCAGCCCAACCATGGATTGCGGCCACTGTCTGGCCAGTGCAGGCGCTGACAGCTGCCCTGTCCTCGTTCAAGCCGGAGCCTACAAAAGCCATCAGGTGGCAGCTAACTACAGCAGAGACGGGACAGATCTGAAGACCCTAAAAGACAGACAATAACAGGTGTTGGTCAAGATTTTGAGAAGCTGTGTCTGTCAAAGACTGCAGGTAGGGATAAAAAATGGCACAGTGACTTTGCAAAATGGCTTAGAATTCCCTAAAATGATGGACGTAGTTACCATGATGACTTAGCAACTTCAATTCTAAGTGCATATCCATACAAATAAAATGAATTCAGACCCAAACACACATGTCTACACAACAACCCGGACACAAATGGTGATGGTGATAGTTTTGTTTTTTTCCTTGGTAGCCAAAAAGCAGAAACAACCCCAAGCCCATCAGCTGATGAAGAGACAAACACAAGCCCTGGTACAGAGAGTGCAGATGAACCGAGCACACATGGTGCTAGGTGGAGTCATGGAAGACCAGGTACTGTGTGAGTCCCCTTACGTGAAAATTCCTTTCATTGTCTTATTGAACCAAAATCTACATCTCTCTTGAGAATACATTTCTCCATCCGTAGTCTTAACGCAGGAGTTGTTTGTTATGTTTTTCTTTTCTCCTGAAGCAGCTTTCCTACCACCGGGCCATTTGGTCCGTCATTGCCGCGTCCAGATTGTTGCTCCCCCACCGTTCCTAACGACACCTGGACCGAGCCTCCTGCATCAAAGCCATCGCCTCCTGCCCACCCTTGCTTCAAGAAGACTCCTGGCGTCTTCTCTTTTCCTTCAAGCTTAGTTTAATTAACGACTATGATAACTAGCAAAAAATATTTATATAAAATTCTAATTTAATTACAGTTTCTCCCTATACCAAGAGGTTATTTTAAAGGGCTGGTGGAAGATGGGTGACTCCCCATGTCCCCCAAAAGGACTGAAATATTTCAAGGAAGAGCCTTGTCATCACCGTCATACTGGCACACTGTGGGTCACGCAGAACTCGCACACCAGTGGCGTTTTCAGAATATCCCCTAGGTGCTGTAGCTGACATCTGTCTAGCAGCAGGGGACCAAAAGTGAGAGTATCAGCTGTCCCTGCACACCCCACAGGGCATCTTCTGCCCGCCAGAGGAGAGCCGTTTAAGCCATTGTCATCCTCACATAACCAACTATGGGCAAATGAGGACCTAGTGTGGGCAGAGGACGCACATATCTTATTTTTTTATTTTCTTCTTTTTAGTTCTTACCACATGTCAGGTGCTTTTCTAAAACTTGAGAATATGACCCCATTTAGTCCTCACAATGTAGCAGTTAGGTAAGTAACCTGATATCCATTTTAAAGATGAGCTCATTGAGATACAGATTAATCAAGTAGCTAAAGACAAATAGCAAGTGAGCCTGGGCTGCAACACGGCACCCTGGCTGGAGAGACTTCTGCTCTGAGTGCTACGCCCCCTTGCCTGCCAAACGTGGTGAGCAGGAGAGCGAGAATGCCCCTTCTCAGCTTCCCCAAGGCCGGAGTCTCCTCGAGGTCAGCTGGAAGCTGCGGAGATCATCGAAGGCAATGATGGGAAAAGGTAGCCCCGGGACTCTGGGGACGCTGCTGATTTCTTATAAACCCCTTATATTTTACGGTTGGGTTTTCCAGATCTCAGGTTCCCACATTACATCTCTGGTGTCTGCGGGTCAGAGGTGGATTTACAGAAGTTGGAGACCCAGGCTATGCACAGATTCTGGTTCTGTGAAGTGCTTTTGGTGGTTTTTGGATGTCGTTGTACTTATGGATTGATGGGGAGAAGGTCTGAGTGGGCAGACACCCAAATGCCAGTGGTCCGGTAGGTGTGTAATAGGAAACCCCACTCCTACTTCTCTGCAGACTCCCTGGGTATGTGTCTCCGTCCTGAGCTGAGTCTAATGTAAGTTACCGGCACAAGCACACCCTGGACCAGTTCTTAGCTCACAGTCCTGCTCGCATCTGCTTCCCGTGGGCAACTTGATAAACCCAGAGGGAGGAGGAAGCCCTGCACAGACCCGGGAGCATCTTTGGGGGACGCTGCCCAGGGCCGGCTGGCAGACCGGTCACGACAGCCCCCAGGTGGATAGGGGCTCCTGGGTGGATAGCAGGGCTCTTTCGCAGGGGTCAAGACCGGAAGTTGTGCGGCCATTTCAGCCAGAAGTCTGCACTGTTGGTTGTGTTGGGATCTGAGGGAAGTTCATCCCCGCAAGGGCTGTCCGCCGGCGTGCCACTGGCCAGCAGCAACCCAGAGCGAGCCCTCGGTGGAACTTGATGGGACCTCTGCTCCTCAGACTGAACTCCAGGCTTGCGTCCCTCTCCTAGTGCCAGTTGCGACCCTTGGGGCATAGCGTCAGTTGCTCCACCTTGGTTCTCAGCGGGCTGGGTAGCTTTTATACTTTCCCTCTGATTTGGGGGATGGAGAAGAGAGAAAAAGGGGTCATTTGAAGGGCTGAGTGTGGTGGGATCACGTTCGTAGCAAAAGTCACCAGCATGATGTAAGGACCAGATAGTTAAGTTGCTCATGGTAACATTTTTCATTGTTTAGTCTTTGTCTGTTTGCTTGTGTGTTTAGTTAGGGAAAACTTCCGGGTTCTTTGAGATCAGACAAAGCCCTAACTGGGAGTTAAAACTAATTAAAGGACATCAACATTGGATTGAGAATTCCTGTGTCTTGGCACAATAAGGTAACCCCCAGAGGTCTGTTATATTTGGGTTAATTTAATATATCATAAGAATGCCTTGTAAGTTGTCATTTATGATAATCTGGTAACATTAAAAATATTATAATATAGTCTTAAGGAAACAAATTTCTGAGTTGACAGTAAATATCAGCCTTGTATTATAAAATGATTGATAAGACCGCAACTATTATTTGTTTAATTATTTATAAATAAAAGATAAAAACATAAATTAAGATGATTTTCCTTTAAGCAGTATACCAATAAATACTTTCATAGTAAATAAATAGACAATTCATATTCCTACATTCTGGAAAGGTGAATTTTTTCAAAGTTGATTAATAATTTGAATACTGCATGTCTATGGAAAATGTAGAAGTTATATGCAAAATAATGTGCAGGGATTGATTTAAATATTCCTTAAGTTATGCAAAATCATATCAATCTTTTGGAGTAATGTCAAGTTTATGGTGATTTACAAATACTGTACCAGAGTTTATTAGATTTTACAAATGGCTTTCACAGGAGTTAAATATTGTTCATAAAAAACAACGCATATTTTCTTTAGTAATGAATGCAAAATAGAGTCTAGACTTAAAGAATAAAACCTCATAAGAGAATTTAAATTAGGGCTCTGAATGTGTTCTTCATCCTTTCATTCTCAGTATTATACTTTTTAACTTAAATCCTAAACCGAAATCATGTAGCTGGTTTTTAGAATATTTAATATCACACGGTAGGCTAATTCCTCGGTAAAATGACTGACAGCGTTCCTAGGAGGCAAATCAAATCAGGTGGGGTTGACTGCCGAGGAGACCGCTCCACCAGCAAAGTCACTTGGGTGGTCACGCTGTGTGAATTGCCAAAGAGAAGGTAGGTAGCCACGGAAAGATTAACTTCGCTGCTATAACCACCCATGTGAGTGCAGTAAGAGGAAGTTAGTGACATGTTTACTGCGGTTTTGATACCTGACAGAGTCCGTAAAATATAGTGTAGAGTTAAGGCAATCAGTTCCATCAATTAAATAAAAAGGACAGACTATAAAAAGTTGAATTGTTCTTTGAAGGACGCTGCCCTTGTTTGCGCCCAGTTCAGCTTCTGTTAAATCAAAATGGACAAAGCTTCACGTGTTAGTACTTCAATACTGAAGCTATTGAATGTGATACTAAAAGGGGTGGTTCCACCATATAGTGCAAGAAGTATGTATGCCCTTGTGTTTGGAAAAGGAACGAGTTATGTTCCCCAAGATCTCCGCAAAATGCTTGGAAGCGTGGAACTCGTATAACCTGTCGTAGGCGCTAAATGTTTACCAACAAGAAAGTTATTTTTGCTACACTTCAAACATGATAAAAGTATTTCCAGGTGGCTAATTAATTTATAGAAATCACTAAGTAGCCCCAAACTTTTAAATTAACCTGAGCTCCTATGTGACAAAGTTATCTATCTAGCATTACGAATTACCGTAGAAAATGAGCTAACTCTGCGGCCAGTGCTCGTCACCGCTTCCTCTGTGATAACCTTTCTAATTCTTGGTCTTTCCGGATTCAGACCAGAGAAGCAGGTAAGGCAGGCCTAGGAAATTCTTGCTTGGGTAAGGCTCCAGCATCGTCCGTTCACTGCCAGGACTCCTCGGAGGATGGGGCCCGGCCCGTGTGATAGAGAGGGACTACCGGGAGACCCGAGGGTCCCAGAGCAGTTTGGCCGGTCTTCTGCACGGCGTATTCCACAGGCTTTGTGCCGGAGATGTTAGGCCCTTCGAGGTGGTGGGGACCACAAGTAACCCAGCCCAGCCCGGTTGGCAACATGGACCAGGGGCGAAGCCAGGATTAAGTCAAATCTCAGCCTGGAAGGGGATAGAACATGTTGCTTTCTCGGATCAACCACTATGTTTCGTTCACAGTAAAACTTCAGTAGAAACCATGTAATGGGGTATTAGAAATGTTTTTTAACAGCTTGTACAAGTAAACCTATACTTTCCCCCACCCTGGGCCCACAAACATGAATCATCGGCATTTGTTGAGCTCTTAGAATGAAAAGCCACGGGGTTCGGGAATGGCAGAAATGTGACTGACCTAAATTCACAGGATCGAGGAAGGCGCGAACCCTGAAACAGCAAGAACAACAATTAGGCACTTCAACGCTATGCAAACCATGGATATTTGGCCTGAGCCCACCTCAAAGACAGTGAGAAATTAGGACACTTTGATTAAAATTTTAATTACTGTGTTTTGGCGTATCTAACATTTGCCTGTGTGAAACTAAATATAACTATGAGCTAATTTTTGAAAACGCCCTGGATGGCAACCCTGAGAACTCTGCTGCAGATGTGAGGGAGAGGTTTCCCAGACAGAACAAAACGACATAAACAAAAAATAAAATAGGCTTATCCAGACAGCTGAGGACTAAAATGAATGATCAGTCCACATTGTTGTTTAGTAAAATTTAAGACAAAGTTCTTGATTTTGTTTACATCATTTTTGGATATTCTATCATTTTGGACAAACGTATAATATGGAATATTTTCAGCACCCCCCCCAAAATCCTCTGTGTTTTCATTTATTCATCTCTTAACCCCATTCCTGACCCCTTGGTAACCACTGATCTTTTTGCTGCCCCAATAATTTTGCATTTTCCCCCATGTCATTAATTGGGCTCAAACAGTATGTGGCCTTCTCGGATTGGCCTCTATCTATCACTTAGTCATGCGCGTTTAAGGTTCCTCCAGGTCTTTCCATGGCTGGATAGTTCTTTTCTATATAGCCCTGAATAATATTCCACTGTGCAAATATACCACCCTTTATTTATCTGTTCACAACTGAAGGGCTGAAGGGTATCTTGGTTGCTTCCAAGTTTTGTTAGTTATGAGTAAAGCTGCAGGAAACATCTATGTGCGGGTATTTGCATGAGCATGTTTTGGGATCATTTGGATGAGTACCCAGGAGCAGGAGAGCTAGGCTGAATGGTAAGTTTTGTAAGAAATCGAGGACACACGGTACCATTTTGCATTCCACCAGCAATGAAGGTGAGATTCGGTGGCTCAGCATCCTCAGCACTGCGTGATGTGGTCAGTGTTCCAGACTTGGGCTGTTCTAACAGGTGTGCAGTGGTACCTCACTGTTGACTTCATTTGCATCTCCCTGGTGGCAGGCGATAGGGAGCATCTTTTCATATGCTTATTTGCCATCTGCATAGCTTCTTTGTGGAGGTACCTGTTAAGGTCTTCCTCCCATTTTTTAATCAAACGTTTTGTCTTCCTATCAGTGAGTTTTAAGGGGTCATTGTATATTTTGGAAACACAGTCCTTTGTTGGATATGTCCTTTGCCGATATTTTCTCCCAGTGTTTGGCTTGTATTTCGCTGGGTTGACAGTGTCTCTTGCGGTGCAGAACTTTATTTTCATGATAGCCAGCTTTTCGATTATTTCTTTCATGAATCATGCCTTTGTCTCTGAAAGTCATCACCAAGCCCGATGCTATTTATTTTCAAAGCGCTAGTCTTTAGTTCTATTCATCAAATCAATTTTTAATTCTAATATACTGGTTTTCACTGTAATTCTTATCAATTACCTCTTTTATTAGTTTAACAATATTTTCATTTTTCTAATGTTTAAATGAAGCCTTTGATGTATTTTAAATATTTTCTGTAATAAAATTATTTTCTAAATTATAAAATAGTTGAAACCACATTTTATAGGCATTACAGAATGTGTTCTTATTCGTCCTCTAGTTTCCAATCTTTTTATGTTTTATCTTTAATTCAAAAATGGTTAAGAAAATTCTAGTTGTTGCTGTTATTGTTAATTTTTCATTTTAGTTCATTGTGGTTACAGAATGTGGCTTTAAAGAACTCCATTTTTTTGAAGTTTCACTGTGGCTAAGCACATTTTGTACATAAATTAGTTTTATGCCCACATCATTTGACCTGATAATTCAACTTACAGGAATGTGATCTTTTTCCTGAGAAATTAAAATATTTGCACACAAGTAAGTTTATCAGCCCATTACTTATGAAAGGGAAAAAGCGCAGTGAATCAGACTGTCATAGAATTTACAAGAGTGGCAATGTTTGTGCAGCTATTAAGAAAGAACATGCTTGAGGGTCAGGGATCTGGGGGTTCCTGAGGCTCAGGGAAACACTGATGGAAAAACATGTAACATATTCTGCGATATCTACAAAATGGTTTAGTCTGCACAAAAAAGACTGTTTTGAATACATCAAAAGGCTAATTATAATTGTTTCATGTAATGTGTTGGGTTCTGTAAGTCTTACCATACATTTGGTTATGGGAAAACATCTCAGCCAACAGGTATTCGGTGAATCACATCGTGCAGAGCCCATGCACCGAGATGCAGAAATCAAGGCACCAACCTGATGGTGCAGTCAGGACCCTCCCCCAGCCTTGGATGTCACATTCAACCCCCCAAGTTTTAATAATTTAAGGGAAACCCCAGGCGACACCACTAGAACTCAAATCTACTTAGAACAAGGGTACTCAGAATAACAATAAATGGCATTCAGTGTTGTCATATAAAAACTCGCTTCCACCTGAGGTGCCTTTTATCCGAAGGACAGGAATAAGTGGCCGGGTGAAGGGGACACTCTGTGGCGTGGGTGGCATGGCCCCTAGCAGTGTTCTCCGAGGAGGTTTAGCTCAGAGCTGGAGCTGTGGTTTTTAATGTACCTTCGTGGGGGACGCTCGGGCGCAAAGAGCAAATACCAGAATGTTATGAAAGAATTGGTGCGGGCTTTTTGAGGTGAGCAAACAGCAGAGGGGTTCGCACCTGATCCCTGCGTTTCCCTGCATCTTCTGTCTCTGTCCTTCAGAATGAGACTGGGGACCTTTCAGGGGGCTTCCGGAGTGAAAGGAATGTCTTCAAAGCATTACGTTAAAGTTAAGATTAATCAAAAGGGAGAGATGGCCAGAAAAACATATTTGAAACGTCTCAAGTATACCAAAGACTATTTTTCAAATCTGAAATAACTTATTTTTCAGGTATTTTCCTATTATATACCTTTCTTGGCATTTGTCACTACATACATAAATGTGCATGTTACATCTATGTATTAGGCTTAACATTATAATGTACAATTTTATAGGTCAAAATAAAGGGTCAAACATCAGCCATGTCACGTGATTCACATAAAAAGCATGCGAGGACTTGTCCCCTCTAACAGGCTGAGCCTATGTCTGCAGGTAGGCGTCTGAGGAAAGGCGCTTCCATCCAGAAATGCCCCCAGCAATTGACCAAACGCAGTGTTTAGGTAAGCAGTCGCAGGCAACATTGACGCTACCCCCAGCACACAACCACGTCTCAGCCACACAGATGAACGCCGAGCCAGCGAGGAGGACAGCTGTGACTCAGTCTCCGGCTGAAGCTTGGCAGAGTCTGGTGGGGCGGAGGCTCTGCCCCTTTATAGTTTCATTTCGCCCCAGAGCCTGATCACATTCAGAGAGGGTGTCATTGCTTCTCCATCAATAATGTTTAAACTCCTCATGGCTCAAGAGTTGGGGTTCCTCTCCCAGAACCGAACATCCTGCTGGGTAGTCCCTGAGCAGTCCCAGAACGCCTGGGTGTCTGGGGTCAGAGTGGACGGTACTCAGTGCCATTGTGCTCAAGGCCTGCCCCGGCAGCTCGGTGGACGCTCCCTGTCCTCATCAGTACCTTTGCCCCTGCGGTTTGCGTTGACAGTACAGAATGCCCAGCACCCGGGAGGAACCGCAGCAGGAGCCAGGGTGGGATTCGGGAGGCAGTGGTGGTGAAATCAGACAAATACGTTGTGTGCTTTCTGCATCCAAGATACTTCTCATCTCTTTGGGGAGGGGAAAACTCATACATATTAAAATTAAAATAGCAACACCAGAAGTCATGCCAGAGAGAAGAATAAGATCGCAACTGCAAAGCTAGAGAAGAATGAGCCCTTAAGGGATGATGGGGGAAAAAAACTACTCTGGACCAGAAGGGACAAAAATGGCTTCCACGGGAAGAAAGTTGGCCTCCCGCAGGGTTTCCAGATGAAGAAAATACCGTGAAAAGAGGCAGAGGAAAGAGAAAGACAGAGAACCTATTCCAAGCGCAGTGATTACAGACTTTCGTCTGGAGCACAGGGCTTGCAAGAGAGAAGGGTAGATAACCCCTTTTCCAAGAAATCAGGGTGAACCCAACCTAGTGCTTCCTTCAGGGACCGGGTCTTGAACTCCCCGGTTAAGAGGACGCTCATGAGGACACACCTGGAGGGCTCTTAGGAATTTGCCCACAGTATTTGTCTTCCCAGGAAACTCACTCACTGTGTTCTCCCCAAATCTGCTGAGGCACATAAACTCATTCTTTTTTTTTTTTTCAGTCACATCTTTTATTATTTTTATTTTGTATGCAATTACAGTTGTTCCTGCTTTCTCCCCCTTCCCCCCTCCACCCAGCTCCAACCTCCTCCCCTCCCTAAGTCAATCCCATATCCTTGTCCTAATTCAGTCACATCTTTAGGCTCCATTTCTAATTCGAGTTCTCTCGATACTTTCACCACATCTGTAGTCACTTCCTGCGTTCTGCGTACAGAAGCGAATGCCGCAGCGCCAGGCTCTGCTGCAGACCGAGCCGCCCCAAGGTGACCTGCTGAGGCCGGCATGCCTTCCATTGGCATGATATTCTTCTTCCCGATTAAAAGAAGAGGGACGAGGAAGAGTTAGGGAGACAGGTGCATAGGGAAGAGTTCTCTGACGCCGAAAAGCTACTCGGATTCCGGGGCTCTCCTTAGGACATGTGTTAGCGGCAATAAATTAAAGCTGACTAATCTCCCTCCAGAGAGCTCAACCTGAAAACCCAAAAGTCACACATAATAACAAAAAGGGGGCCCGGAAATGAGTCTAGTCTTACATTTTGTGCTTTCCCCCCAAGTTAACCTGTCTTTTACATCCATCCCATGAAGCTAAAGGGAAACAAAATTTTGTGGTTTTCTTCTCCTGCATTAAAATCCCCTGCTATTTATTTAATTAAAGATTTGGCTTTGTATTGGCAAGTGTTTTTAATTGATTTTTAGATGCCTTCCTCGGACGGTTATTGGAAGTTGAGGGCTGAGTCATCTGGGTGCCGCCCCACTTCAAGGTCGGCGTTGGACTCCTCTCTAATCATCCTGAGGAGTGATTCTCAGCCTCCGCCTCACGTCCGAATCCCCAGAGCTTTCCAACGCCCCAAAGCCCAGGCCTGGCCCCAAATTAGAGCTTTGGCAGAGGGATCAGTCCCGGAGGCGCAGTTGTTAAAAGCTCCCCACACCCTATATGGAGCCCAGACTGAGAAGCCCGTCTCCAAACCAAGCCAGAGTCTCCAAACCTCTGGTACTCTGGTGCAGCCTCTCACACCTGAAGTGCAATCCGAGTTGTCCCTCGGCACCAGAACACAAAACTGACAGGTTAGAGGATATTTATGTAAATCATGAACTAATTGCCATCCATTTGTCGTGAGACTGCATAAAAACAACCCCAAACTGAAGCTGACAGACTCCTTCTCAGCAAATAATCTATTAACATGCATGGAGCCCTGGCCCAGGGGCTCAGCTGGTGGGAGCATTGTCCCGTGCACCCAAAGTTTGCGGGTTTGATCCCAAGTAAGGGCACATTCCTGGGTTGTGGGTTGGATCCCCGGTCGGGGTGCGGTGGAAGTCACCTGACAGATGTTTCTCTCTCTAAAATCTAATGAACATATCCTCAGGTGAGAAAAAAAACACACTGACATCAAACCCTTGATGTAAACCCTTGAGTTATGATTGAGCCATACTGAGAGTCTGTTTCTAAAAGTTAATGAAAAATGTACCAAATCTGTAATTAATAAAAGAAAAATGATGCTAGAGCGATCTCTGGGATGTGAAGTTAATCATCCACTTGATAAGTAATTAGGGCATACTTAGAATAGGTGTGGCCTCAATTGTCTTTGTAACATGTAATTAATACCCCAGTGTTTTGTTGTTTTTAAAATCACTTTCTGCCTGTTGAACAAGTGAAGTTTTTTTCTTTTAAATTTATTTTAGACAGAGGGGAAGGGAGGGAGAAAGAAAGGGAGAGAAACATCAATGTGTGGTTGCCTCTGGCACGCCCCCTACTGGGGACCTGGCCGGCAACCCAGGCAGGTGCACTGACTGGGAATGGAACCAGTGACCCTTCGGTTCACAGGCTGGCACTCAATCCAAGCCACATCAGCCAGGGCGAGCAAGTAAAGTTTTCTTTTTGACCAACGAGTGCTTCCAGAAGCCAGCGTGGGATGTGGAGAGAAAGGAGAGGGTGTAGGTACCAGCTGCAGTTCCTTAGGTCTGGGATGGACACCGAGAATTCGTGTGTTAACAAGAATCTGGTGCTGTCCCTACGGCTGGTCCAGGGCTCAGAAGCTGGGAGCCACAGTGTTTCGTTCTAACACATGCACACACACGCCCCAGGGGCCTCGTGAAAGAGGGACCGCTTGCTCACTCAAGGATGTCCCATGCATGTCAGGAGGTGCTTCCTCATGCCGGAATCCTGAAGGTCACTGTGGCAACCCCTGCAGAGGGTCCCCTGCGTGGGCTGATATTGAGTGAGGGCCAGGCCGGGGATGGGGACGGTCACACCGTTTCTACCCGAACCTCACTGCTCAGAGACTATGCGAGCACACGGGACACCAGGCACTCTTAGAAACCAAAGGGGTCAGGGGGGAAGGGCACTCCCGGCGAGGGGCGCTCCACGTACCGCCATCGTCCCTGGAGGACAGATTACATGGGCACGGTGTCTTTAAGCCATCTGGCTCACGGAAGACAGGCTCACAGCGGCTCATCTAAGGAAATGCTATGTATGCCTCAGATAAAATCTTCAGAACTAACCTACCTTGAGGACAGATGACATTGCAACTTTTGAAAAACTGCCTACTTGGAATTAGTTTCCATGGATTTCCAAACATCAGCACAATTTAAATTCCACGATCATAAGGTATTGTTTTCAATCATCTTACTCGTAAACAATTAAGAGTGTGTATGTTGCCGACAACGTCCCTGGGTTTCTAATCTGCTTCTCACAATTACTCAGTGGCTTGGAACCTTATCAGGCCGCTCTGGGCCTCAGTATTGTTATCTGAAAAATGGGCATTGTAGGTTGTACCGTGTTCCCTCAAACTTCATATGTCCAAGTCCTAATTCCCAGGACCTCAGGATGTGCTGCATTTGGGGAAGGGCGTTTAACAAGGTCATTAAGGTTAAGTGAGAGAACGTGCGTAGCTCTGCGTCGTTATGACGGGGTCCTTGGGGAGCAAGAGGGAGCGCACGAGAGAGAGAACAAGTCGGCTCACGAGGAGGCTGGAGGCCGGGAGGCTGGACATTCAGGTAAGAGGCGATGTTGCGGTCCTGAGCCCCGGATCTGAGGGGCAGGCCAGTAGACCGGAAACTCGGACAGGGCTTCTAGGCTGTGGTCTTCAGGCAAAATTGCTTCCTCTTCTTCGGGAAGCCTCTGTCTTTGCTCCAGAAGTCTTCCACTGTGTAAAAGAGGCCCACCCACGTAACTGTGGTACCCGCTTCCCTGAAAACCCATGGACTGCTTGAGTCCCACCCTCAAGAACGGTCCCCGCAGCGTCTAAGCTGATTTGGGCCAAACCACTGGGCGCTATGGCCCAGCCAAGGAGACAGCAAGTCAGCCATTGCTCAGGGAGCCTGGGACACGCATCCATCATGGACCGACCCCCCCCCCCAACTCGTTTACACAAAAATAAATTCCAGGCGCAGAAAACAGGTGCCACTTTTCTATCCCAAAGACAGCGGCCTCTGTGCCTCCAAGGTTTTGGATTACAGCGTAAGAGCGCTTGACTTGGTTTTAAGATCAGTCACTCCCTGGGCATGCAGACTCCTCTCACTTAAATACGGTGATCCTGGCCCGTCTGAATGGTGAGAATGTCTGATGTGAGACGCCAGGGCATGCTGACACATTCTCGGGCTCATGCACCTCTTCTCCTGGGCAGCTGTGTGCTGCTCCTACCGCAGCCTACGGAGCGCAGCTCCGAGGGACAAGACCCGGTAGCGCATTACTGGATGACACGGAATAAGACCAGAGGCAGACTCATTGTTCCCCTCGCCAGCAGAAACGCTTCGAAAGGAGATTAGGAGAGGGCCCGCTGACCCAACTGGAATGACGGAGCCGGGTGCTGGAGGAAGCCGCCCGGTTTATTGAGTTAATGGAGGAGGCTGTGCAATGAGACGCGGAACCAGAGCCATTATTTTTGGCCACAGTTTGGCGAGTTCTGGCCATCGCCCTGGGTCTTTCTATTTGAGATTATCATTAAAAACACAGGGGATAGTTTGGAAGGTTAATTTTATTCTTTTATGAAGGATTAAGTAAAAACTTTTTACTGCATTTGAATTACATACTTAGTTTTCTTATCACCTAATAAAAGAAAATTTTTTACTCTTGAGTCCTGTTTTTGATGTCAGTGATTTTTTATGGCAAATAAATAATTAATATGATTGCCTTGGATAAGTTGTGTTTCCTGGTTTTTAGATAAGAGACACATGGATTTGACTTATATTTTTTAATCATAGAGAAATAGCCCTGAGGTACTTACTGTACATACCTTCCCTTTCTTCAATGAAATTTAAAAATAGAAGAAGAGCTTATGAGGATATATTTCTTCCAATTATGAGTGAAACCTTGCTATTGGCTTAGTAATTCACTTCTGTTGTTTCTTATTTTTCAAAATTTTACATTAATAAAAAAAAGTTAACACAATGACCCAAAAATTCTTCAGACATCAATTGTGATTTCCATGGTCACCTCCTGATACCCTCCTACTAAAATATAATTATAATTTACCAGGATCACCATATCACCACCATCAAAAATACAAATATTTATTGTAAAGGCCTCAAGTCAGATACTACAATTCTCAGACATTTTAAGCAAATGCAATATACAGAAAATGTAAATAATAGATACTATATAATAATGATGATGAAGGCAAATAGCTTCCTTCTATTTGCAGTGATATAGAGTCTGCAACTAAAGGATGTGATAACTACAAATTATTCCCATGTCTCTGTGACTATTTAAAGGCCTGCTTTTGGATGCAAAATAGTAACAAATTATACATGCTGGTCCATTTTATCCGGTATGGGTGTTAAATGCTTTCCTGGCTGACAAGAGGTAAGGTTGGATGCTGGACCGGTGATACTTCCACGTGGTCTCCACCCTTCACAAGGGAAGAAGTAAATGGGTAGAAATTCCTCACCATCCCACAGGGTGGAGGACGGATCTGAGAAGCTCTCTCCACGAGCAAAGCAGTGGCAGCCACCGGCCCTCCTGTGACCCCCTGGCTTCCTCCCGCACAGAGTTCCCGGGACTTGCTCAGTTTTAGCCCAAATAGTGCCCCGTGCCAGGAAGCTCCGAGACCCAGGCAAATCCGACACCGGGCCCCCTGATAGCAAGGTGAGAGGCTGAAGTCAGCGTGTGTCTGCGTGTCCTCAGGACACCGCCCCAGACGAGGGCACCGACACTCAGCACTGTGTGACAGACGCGCTGAATCTCAGAGGCCTCCGCCGTTGCCACCAACACCTGCTCCAGGTTTCAACCCTTCAAACGCCCGCATTCCCTCAAAGAACATATCCGAATAATAAACAGGCAACAGCTATGAAAATAAACGACAGGTTCATTCAGGGTTTTCATGGGTATTAAAAATAATAATCTTAACTAAGACTTTTTTCGGAATACCAGGCAGTAAGCTGTTAACATGGACACCTGTTCAGCATTTAGATGGTAACGAGGCACATAAAATTTTAATGGGCAGTTTCTTCAGTATTTAAGACTATATTGCTATCAACATATTTTTCATAACAAAAGTCACGCACTACTGTCAGTTGTATTTATTACACAGAGGAACATTTTAATGTAAAAATGCAGATGGCTTCATTCTATCGACCCCAACGGTACTTAGAGCTGGGGTTTTATTACTTGTGCCCGGGGCCAAGCAAAACTATAAACCTGCTCGGTTCTGACCCGGCTGTGCGGTTGCGCGGTGCACATCTGAGTTGTAAATTGCAATATAAAGTAATCGAATATGTATAAAAACGGTAGTCATGGAAGCAGTATCCCAGATTCATGAGATTTCATAACAAATAAAGGAAATAATCTATAAACATCAACACTCTGGGTTTATGAATTTCTTTTCCCAAAATAGAATGCTGTTCTAATAACTTAAGAAATGGTCTGTCAGTCAGCACTACCTCCCTTTAATTCGCGTCTCCTTTATTCATAGTCTGTTTCCAAAACAATGGTACCAGCCACTCTGCGGGCCTCCATCCCTACAGCAGGGCAGCCCAGTGCCGGCGTCATGGTACCAGGCTTCCAAACCGTTACAAGGCATCTCCCTCTCTCTCCGGTGACACATTGCGACATGCAGAAACATCATTTGCCAAATCACAGATTTAAAGGATGGGAAATTCTTCTTCTAGCCAGAACAAAACAGTGACACAGCCAAACATCAAAATAGAAAAGAAGAGAAAACCCCGCACGGAAAAACAGAATTGCACGGACGTGAGTGTGCGGACGTGGTGACCAGCTTGAGAGCAGACAGGCTGAGCCTCTCCGCATGCCCGGCTAGCCTTTGCACAGCCCTGTTATGAACGCTTTCATAAGAAAGGTAAATTGTGTTAAACACCGCATAGGTTGCGAGCATTAAAACAATACCCACATTTCCCAAATGTCTTGGGAAGCACAGTGCAGACTCCGCCATTTCTAGAGGGGCTTATTTAGAATTGGGTCGGCCCAAATTCCATTTCATTTTTTTCTGTAAAGTAAATGATGCATTTTTCACTTTCATGAATACCTTTATTGATTTGGCTATTTTGAGTATGTCAGCTACATTCAGCTATTCTCTTCTAGTGGGTAGAGGCCAGGCGTGCTGCTAAACATCTTCCAATGCATAGGGCAGCCCCGCAGCAGAGAATTATTTGGCCAAAATGCCAATAGTACCAAGAAACTTCACAACACACCTTTGACACGTCCAATCAATCCCAGCACCTTCCCCATACACTGCACAAATCTTTTTTGTGTGTTTCAGTTTGTTTTTGCTTTTTTAAAAATAATAAGCCATAATATAAAAATATGTATCTTCTTCTATCTTCACTATAAAAATGGCTACACAAAAATTCACCAATTTTGATGTTTTTTTTAAATGCATGTTGATATGACAGCGGTCACAATACAACCTATCAAAACTGTTTTGAATGAACTCAAAGACAACTAAACACCACTAGAGTCATCGTAAGGAAAAAGCTGAACAAACTTTCTGGCCAACCCAATATAACATATTCCCCTACATTACTAAAATAAACAAGAGTAGAAGAATGTGGTACATTTCTTAATGCTATATTCCGCCTCCAATAATCCTTTATACAGTTTGGATTTGCCATGCTTTGTACTTTTGGAGGAAATCTGTATTATTTCAGCTTTGCAAAACATCGCGTTTAGTATACAAGGAGTTTAGAGTCGGCCCATTCTTAGCTTGGATCCCAGTTCAGTCGCGTATCAAGTGGGAGAGACGGGCTGAGTTCTCTAAGCGTCCTGAGCATGTGTTCCTTTATTTGTAAAATTCACACACAGCTGGCAGGCTAACTGGGTTGCTGGAATACCCGCAGAGCTAAGTGAGTGTAAAAAGTGGGGCATCGTGAGTGGAACGTAGGCAGCATCTGATCGTTGGTGATGCTGCATTGCTAGTGTTCCATTATGATTCTTTTATCAGATTATTTTCATCCTTATGGAAATATTCTGGAAGGACATTGGCTAAAATTTTAACACAGCTGTGTGTAGAGATTATAGGGGCAATACATATTTCTTTTAAGAATTTATATTTATGAATTTTCTATAAAAAGGTACAATTTATAATCAGAAAATATTTTCAACTAGTTCAAGATTCATAATTTGTGGTGTATATTGTGGCTTCTTTGAAATTCGCAGTCATGAATTTTACATTACAAATGGCTTTTAGAAAATAATTCTTTTCCTGTATTTTAATCTGGGGATATCGCTCTTTAAATACACTATTTTCTCATTAAAGCTGTGCTCTAACAAATAAATGCATGGCATTGGTATCCATTCAGTGTAACTCTTTCTAAACGAAAAGAGCAAACCTGACACCTATTTTAGTCCATGGTTCGCGCAACAGCCTTACAAGGGAGGCGCTATCACCATCTCCTGCGCAGACAGGTTCCGAGATTTACTGAAAGGTCTCAGCACTGTGCAGTGGCCAAGCTGGGATTTGAACTCAGGTCATGTAAGTCCAGCGTTTGTGTCCTTGTCCCCTGTGGTGAAAACGCTCTCCCAATAATGAGGGACACGAATCATTCATGGCTATGACTGTTTCAGAACAGAGTCAGCGCCTGTGATCCGGTGCCCGGCCTGAAGAAGAGTTTATATCCCAGCAAAGTGACGGATCCTACAGGTGACGCCATGAATAAGCTGGTTTATCTCAGTTCCCAGAATGATATCACATGCCTCATTGTGTTAAAAGAAATACCCGAACTAAAACAGTTATACATTCATCGAGAGAATTTTAGCTACCACTCCAGTTTGTGTGTGTGTGCATGTGGGTGTTAACCAAAATAATACTGGGGAGATACAGAAAACAATTACTGACCAGTCTGGAATCTGTATCGCAGCACCGAAGAATATTAGGTTGTCCTAAGGGTATGTAAAATGTTCCCATAAAGTTTAAATACATTTGTTTAGTTAGAAAATATCTCATTATCGCAGCTTTAAAATATTTTGTACAGATGTTCAAAAGTATGCTTTGAAACTCAATGTCAAAATAATTGTCAGCTCAAAATTATAAATTTACTTCAAGTAAAGAAATTTTATCCATTATTTATTTTGTCTGGGGCACTGTACTTGGCCCTTCAGGCAATCCAAAGCCGACCCAATCCTCTGCCCCAGGTAGAGGGAGTGTCACTTCCCGGCACAGGTAGGTAGCGCGATACCCAGCAATGGGGAAGGTGCTGAGTTCATGCTGTGACACGTCGGGGTCCCAGGAAAGGAGTAGATTTTAATGACACAGTGACTTGAAGGGTTACTTCTAAGGACAAGGGACAGGCTGGGAGGTCCAATCAAAGAGTGAGTCTGAAACTGAGAAAAAGAATAATGAGTGAATGAATCGAGGACTGAGTTTTCATCAAAGGAGCAAGAAAAGTCCCAGAGAAACCGATGTTAAAAACAGATGAAGAGAAGAGTTACGAATCCGTTGAGATGCCTGCGAGAGCAATCGTTGAGAGAGAAAAGAGGTGCAGAGAGGTTTTCAATTAAGAGATGGATAATTCATTCACTTAAATTTGCTAGATCTAAGAAAAAACAGAGAAATTAGACCTACTAAGGAGTGGAAGTGGTATGGGATTGTTCACTTCAGGATTTCGAGGTTTAGAACGGTAATTTTAAAAATTACATAGAGAGTACACAGACGGAGGTTTGTTAAAGATGGACTCGCACGAACCGCCTCTGATTTCACAACAGCGGCGATCCGAAGCCCCAGACCAGCGGAACACACTAAGAAGACATGTGCTGGAATTCTGAACTCACTGCCTATCAACTATGTGAGCTTCTAGAAATTATTATTCTCTTTTTAATTTTATTTTTAATTATAATTGGCATTGAATGTTATTTTAGATTAGTTTCAGGTGAGCAGCATAGTGGTTGGACAATTGTACGACTTACAAAGTGATGCCTCAGCCCCAATAATTAAAGTGCCTACCTGACACTGTGTACGGTTATTAGAATATTATCGGCTACACGGATGTGCTGTCCTTTGCATCCCTGCGATTACTTGGTAACACCAGCCCGCACTTCTTAACCTCTTCACCTTTTTCACCCAGCCTTCCGCCCCACCTCTGGCAAACAATGGTCTGTTCTCTCCATCTACGAGTCTGTTTCTGTTTTGTCTGTTAGTTCATTTTGTTCATTAAATTCTACATATAAGTGAAATCACGGGGTATTTGTCTTTCTCTGTCTGACTTATTTCACTAAGCGTAATGTATTCTGGCTGCAGCCATGTTGTTGCAAATGGTAAGACTCTATTCTGCTTATGTCTGAGTAACATTCCACTGTGTAAATGTAGTACAACTTCTTTATCCTCTCATCTCTCAGGGGACACTTGGGCTGCTTTGGTATCTTGCCAGGGTCGGTAATGCTGCAACGTGCACAGGAGTGCATGTATCTTTTCAAATTAGTATTTGGGGTTTCTTTGGATATGTACCGAGAGGTATATATTCCACCAAGAGGCGGGATTCCTGGATCATAAGGTAGTTCTATTTTCGGTTTTTTTGAGGAACTTCTGTACTGTTCTCCACAGTGGCTGCACCAATCTGCACTCCCACCAGGAGTGCATGAGGGCTTCCTTTTCTCCACATCCTCACCAACACTTGTTGTTGTCAATTTATTGATAATAGCCATTCTGACAGGTGTGAGGTGACATCTCACTGTGGTTTTAATTTGATTTCTCTGATGATTAGTGACATTGAGCATCATTTCCTATGTCTATTGGCCCTCTGTCCTCTTTGGAGAAGTGTCTATGCAGTTCCTCTGCCCATCTTTAATCAGATCAATTGTGCATGTGTGTGTGTGTGGGGGGGGGTTGGTATTGAGTTGTCTGAGTTCTTAACATCAAAATTCTATAAATTTTGCAGGTTAACCCCTTATTGGGTGTATCATTGGTAAATAGCTTCTCTTATTCAGTAGGTTGTCTCTTCACTTTGTTGATAGTTTGCTACTATCACTGTCTGTTCACTTTGCTATGCACAAACTGTTTAGTTTGATGTACTGACTATGTGAATTTATTCAAGGTTCTTAAAATTCTCAGAGATGTATCTGTCAATTGAGGGAAAAAAAGGATATTGTGTGATTCCTATGAGCTATTTTGAAGATGAAATCAGCTCTGTATTTTATGTGTATTTGCAAGAACTCCAAACGTTGGAGTTCGCCAGCCAAGGTTTGGTGGGGACTCTTCTTGGATTCAATAATGAACAACCGGGACTTCCCACCAAGATGGAGGCGTAGGTAGACACACTGTGCCTCCTCACACAACCAAAAGAAGGACAACAACAAATTTAAAAACAAAAGTATCAGAACTGCCATAAAATTGAACTGTATGGAAGTCCGACAACCAAGGAGATAAAGAAGAAACATCCAAACCAGTAGAAGAGGTGGAAATGGGCAGCCAGGGCAGAGAGGACTTGTGGCAAGGGGGCAGCTGGAGGATGGGGGTGGGGGGAGCAAGGCAGCAGCTGTCAGAGCCAGCGGTCCCACAATCACACGTGGATAAACCAGGAGGAACAACTGGGGAGCAAGACAGACCACGCAACCCAGGATCCCAGTGTGGAGAAATAAAGCCTCAAACCTCTGACTGAAAACACCTGTGAGGGTTGAGCTGGTGGGAGAAACTTCCAGCCTCACGGGAGAGTTCCTTGGAGAAACCCAAAGGGTCCTAGAACTTACACAAACCCACACACCTGGGAATCAGCACCAGAAGGGCGCAATTTGATTGGGGATAACAGAGGAAGTGACTAAAAGCTGGTAGAGAGCCAAGCAAGCAGCACTGTTCCCACTCAGACCCCTCCCCTACGTATAGCACCACAAGGCAACAACATGGGTTGCCCCACCCTAGTGAACACCTAAGTCTCCACCCCTTACTATGCAACAGACAAAGAAATATGGCCCAAATGAAAGAACAGATCAAAGCTCCAGAAAAAAATACAACTGTGTAAGGAAGGGATAGCCAACCTATCAGATGCACAGTTCAAAACACTGGTAATCAGGATGCTCACAGAAATGGTTGTGTATGGACACAAAATAGAGGAAAAAGTGAAGGTTATAAAAAGTAAAATAAAGTAAAAAGTACAGGGAACCAACAGTGAAGAGAAGGAAACCAGGACTCAAAGATTTGGACCAGAAGGAAGAAACAAGAATTCAAAAAAATGAGGAAAGGCTTAGGAACCTCTGGTAGAACTTTAAACATTTCAACATCTGAATCATAGGGGTGCCAGAAGAAGAGGAAGAGCAAGAAATTGAAAACTTATTTGAAAACATAGTGAAGAAGAACTTCCCTAATCTGGCAAAGGAAATACACTTCTAGGAAGCCCAGGAAGCTCAGAGAGTCCCCAAAAATTTGGACCCAAGGAGGAACACACCAAGGCACATCATAATTACATTACCTAAGATTAAAGATAAGGAGAGAATCTTAAAAGCAGCAAGAGAAAAGGAGACAGTTACCTACAAAAGAGTTCCCATAAGACTATCAGCTGATTTCTCAAAAGAATCCTTGCAGGCAAGAAGGGGCTGAAAACAAGTATTCAAAGACAAGAAAGGCAAGGATCTACATCCAAGATTATTTTATCCAGCAAAGCTATCATTTAGAATGCAAAGGCACATAAAGTACTTCCCAGATAAGGTCAAATTAAAGAAGTTCATCATCACCAAGCCCTTATTATATGAAATGTTAAAGGGACTTATCTGTTCCTAGAACAGGAACAGATTCACAGAAATAGAGATCACTTGGAGGGTTATCAGTAGGGAGGGAGAGAGGAGAAAATGAGGGAAAAGGTACAGGGAATAAGAAGCATAAATGGTGGGTATAAAATAGTCAGGGGGAGGTTAAGAATAGTGTGGGAAAAGGAGAAACCAAAGAACTTATATGTATACCCATGGGCATGAACTAAAGTGGGGGAATGATGGTGGGAGGTGGGGTACAGGGTGGAGGGGAATAAAGGGGAGAATGGCACAACTGTAATAGCATAATCAATAAAATATATTTTAAAAAATAAAAACAAAAAAGATAATGAGCAACACAGAACAGAGAAAGTGGTGAGTTCAGTGACCCAGGGCTGATAATTGGCAGGATAAAAACTGGAGACAAAGCCACTAAGGAAAGCCAAGATCACACGGGGAAGCAGAAAAGAAGCTCAAAAATGGGATGGGCTCAGAACATCGGTTCTAGCTGAGAAACTTCAGATCCGGAGGAGAACAAAAGGCACAGGAAAGGCAAGATGTGGAAAGGAACCGGGAGTGGCAGTTCAGATGGGGGATTTCAGGGTTTCTGGGAGAGAGAGCAGTGTTACCTTACCATTGAGTATGTGTTGGAGATGGAAGTGGACAGAGCTGGAGACTTTGCAAAGTGAAAGCAGCGAGCCTGCGAGCCTAGCTTGTCCATAAAACCAACAACTCGTAATTGTCGATGTTCATGGTACAAACCACATTTTTTAGTAAGTTTTTGATTCTATACATCTCTATTTGGTCATTGCGTCTTATGCAGTAATATTGTTTTAACATGCTTCATTAAAAAAAAAGCTTAGAGAGATGGAAACAATTATCCCCGTGGGGGCAAACACTTGACCTTAGACACGTGACTCCAGTGCCATGCTGTCCGCGCACACACGTCACGACGTCTTATTTAACATAACTGTAAATAGGGAAAGCATAAGGAAATGGACAGAATGAGAAAAGGGATTAAACATTTTTACGTGTCACCCACAAATTTACGTAGCTGGAAACTAAAGAAGTAGTAAACCTGCGTGTTTGTTACTCAGAGTCTTCTTGAAGAGCTTCGTCCCAGTTTTCCCAGATTTCCAGGGTGCGTACAAGAAAGCTCTTCTGTTCTCCAAGTAAGTGATAAACAGACAATTTACACCACTGAGTAAGTTCCAGAAACAAATTCAAAAGCTCCGAGAGGGCATCTAAGGTTAGCATTTTAATGTTCACAGTTGTTAGGTTTGGGGTGGGGATATTTTGGGAAGCATTTTAACAAAGAATATTCTTTAATGTTTTAGAGGCACTTGGTATCTTATTAGCTGACAACCAGTATTTTTTTTTATAAATTGGTATGAAAGATATAATTGAAAGTATGATGATTGTGTAATTCTTTGGTTGTCTTTACCAAGATCAGTCTCTCTCAGCTTTGGAATGAGGACACTACACCTTCAAGATATGAGACAATTTTCTCTAAAAAGCCTTATGTAAGCCTCATTTCTTGTGTGTGGTTATATCACGTCCTAAATTAGGTTTTATGGAAGTTTTCAAATCTCTAGTCATATTAAAAGACAAACTTGTTCTAGACTTGTTTATAACTATGGCAATAAATACTGTTACATAAAGTCATCTTGAGTCGCTAATCCAATCACTGACTTCCATAGCTACAGACAAAGCGAAAGCAATCTTTCAGGCATGAATCATTATCTTTTAAAAAGCTACTGAATAAAATTTCTCAAAGGTGCTGAAAATAAAAACAGAAGAAGACAACAAGCTCCTCCAAATTTGAATATGATATACAGACTGGGGCAAAAGTAGGTTTACAGTTGTTACTATGGAAAATCACACAATAATGAGTAAATAATAATGTATGAATAAACTGTGTTTTGAGTACTCGGACCTGTAAACTTGCTTTTGCCCCAACCTGTCTGGACATTCAAAGATTCGATTTTTTTCCTGATTCATTTGACCATCTTTCCTCACAGTCTACATCTTACCTCCTTACCATAACCTGCTTTCACCTCTCTGTTTAGTGTTCACTGAAGCACAGATATCAAACAGAATTTTCCCAGTTCATTTGGAATTAACCAATTTATCTCACACCTTGGCATTTGGGGCAATATAATCCTTTTTGTCTAAACTTCTGAAATGCTAATTGCATGCTACTCCTTCTAAGAGGCAGCCTGCAAATAGAGTTTGAAAACTCCATGAGACCTCAGTTATTCAGCCCAAAATACTCATATGTCGTTGGCGGCTTTGGTGGCCCCTGTAGTTTACGATGTGCGCACTATTTAAATGACATACACGTGTCCCCGATCACGGTGGCCCAGTTGGTTGGAGCATCAACCCACAACTGAAAGGTTGAGGGTTCTATTGCAATCAGGGCTGGTGCCTGGGTTGCCAGTCGTTCCCAGTTGGGGTGCTTAGGGGAGGCAGCTGATGGATGATTTTCTCTGACATCCATATTTCTCTCTCTCAATCGCTCCCTCTCTCCCTCAAACCAATAAACATATGAGATTTTTTAAATAAAAAATTATGATACATGAATGTATGTTTGTTTTGATTTATTTTTTCTTTGTAGTGTGGAGTTTCATACATCTTTTGCTTTCTCCTCAAATTTTTAAAAAGGTCATACTTACTTGAAGGGATGAATTCCCTCCTAACAAATATTAGCTGATTATGCAAAGATAAACAAATGATGCATTTTTTGGAAAGGGTAGCTTGAGCTCAGCTCTCTGCAGCACCATGCAGGTGGGATTGATTGACAAGGAGCAAAGGAAGTGAGGTCCTGCTTCATTCACTCCAGCTCCTTCCTGGCTTGACACAGCTGTGATTGGTCCTGTTTGCTTGGGGTTGTGCTTCGTTTCCTTGCCTCTTTCTTTGGTGGCATTTGAGCATTAAGCTCAGACTTTACTGGAAAAGCTCAGGGTCTTTTCCTAAGGGGAAGAAATGAAACAATATGGTAAGACCAAGACAATCACAGTATTTTAATGCTGTTGTTTCAAGCTTAACATTATTTTTCTCTTTTTTTTCTCTCTCTCCTAAAACAGTGATGGGTTCACGTGGGAGACAAGGGCAGAGAGCCCCGTTTTGATACAGTTTTGACAAGCTCCTCAAGATCATTCAAAATGGCCTCTCCTTGGGACCCACGGGCTCCTCCACTCCACGCTGCGCTGGATGGGGTTTGTACTAACTCTCTCCTGTGCCTCTTAGAGTCGAGACTATGCCTCCAAGGCCGAGTTTTCTCCCTTCGGCAACCAACCAAGTGATATCCTTTTTTACTGAGTAAATTCCAGGGCACATACACTTCCTCTTTGTAGACTGGGCACAAGAAACCTCTGTGCGTGTGAGTCCTGCATGTGAGTCCTGCTGAATCTGCCCTCCCCGCAGGCTGCAGGGAGCCCCCGGGGCAGAGGGAGACAAGGCCAAAGCAGCTCCCATCCCCCCCCTCACCCGCCAAAGTTCTAAACCACGAATTAGCGAAGTGCTGACAGGGGTGGAGGAAACTGCTGTCTAATGGTGTATGATCCTCTTCCAAGATCCTGCCTTTTTGGGTAATTTTGTTACCCATTTCTTTCCTGTTACTTCCCACTCCTTTGTAAAATCTACTAAAATAGGCCTTTTCCTAATATAACCTAAGAGCTTAGTAATCAGTTCCTTCCTCTTTTCTCATTTTCCTCTTCTATTCATTAACTTTCCATGACATAATATGTTTGAAATATTAAGTCTAACAATTGACAAATTGGTAGCTGAAATTAAATACATTTTAGCATATCTACATTGTCCCAAATATGATGCTGTCTTCTCAAATGCAACTTTACTGAATCTTTACACATAAAAAGAGAAAATTAAAGCTGATTACTGTTTAATGCTAGTTTTTGTGGCAAAAGTCGTTTGTTACACAAATAACTAAATTACTGGTTTAAAGCTAAAAGCTCAGTAAACTAGTAGTTTACACTTTAATATTGAAATGCAGTAAATGAATAAATTCAATAAAACAGCAGGGTCACAGTTTTTAGGCAAACAAATTATTCTGATCAAAAAAACTCTACTTTTATAAAATAGGGGGTAAGAAATTTTAAGAGACAACCCATTAAAATACCCATAATGTGAGAATAGTGATGAATTAGATCATATTTCGGTGAAGACCCTTCACAGTTTTTGTAGTGCCTTAGGATAGACATCATGACTAGATTTATAATATATTGCTTTAAGTAAAAATTAATGCTTTGATTTATAATTGAGTGAAATAAGTAACATTGCTATGTATACTCAGATATGATATAAAAGAATTAAAAAGTGAAATTATTCAATTTGACTTCATTATCAGAATGTACTTCTTAAAGACATGCACCATTACATTTTCAAGAGAGGTTAATATAAAAAAATCTATGATATTAGGAAATATTTAACACCTGGGGGAACATGATAACATACTATCCCGTCCGTAGAAGTTCTGAAATTCTGACTTTATCCAATGCTATTCGGCACACTCATGTATAAAATGGATACGCTAAGTTCATAGACGAGGTGTTGTGGGCCGGAAGCAGTTTCATTGATAACAGTGCCTCGCCCTGCGCTGGGCCCAGGGGGCATTCTGGAGCCCGGCTGACTGCCCAGTGCGCTCCACAGGGGAGGGGCCGGAGAAAGGTGTTTCCCTGCTCCTGTAGGGTGTAGGGGACCGGTTTGTTTGGGTCTGGCAAATGGGACTCAGCTCTGTATGGCAAACCTACAGAAGCGAGGTGGTGGGCAGGCACCAGACCTTCAAACCGAGTTTTCCCGTGGGAATCAGGCCTAGAAAATGCACACAGACTGTTACGGTTTGCTCTTGCGAAAACTCCCTCCCCCTGGTCTGAAACCACAAATGTGTGTTGTCTATCTTAAAGGTAATTTCCAAAGCCTGTGTGAACTTTCCCAAGGACAGAGTTAATCGGCTCGCCTCCATTCCCCTCTGCATGTGATTTTCATTTCCTTGATTGTACCTAAAATGTAGACAGTAATATTCTATGTGATAGATAATAAATCCTTCTTTGATGTAAAACCTGAGAAAAAAACAATAAAAGCCTGCCTGGGCAAGGGTCGGGGCGCTCTCCTCTTGAGAGAGTGGCCGAGGCACTCAGAGGCACGCTCCCCTTGAGAAAGTAACCATGCCGTCCCCTTTTCTCCACAGGATTGCTGTCACCTGTGCATTTATTCTCGTCTTCAGTCACAACAGGTGGGCTCTGCTGGCTGGAGTCCGCCACAGTAGGGTTTGGAGGCCACTGTCCTTCTGCCCCTCCAAAGGGTATCCTTGGAAATGTCCGGGGTTGGAACCAAGCCCCAGCCCTTTGTTATGTAAGTAAAGTGTCTTCAGGATCAGCTTTTTAGACCAAGAGAGGTCTGTCTTCAAGTTCTAGGGCAGAGGTGTCAAACTCATTTTCACCGGGGGCCACATCAGCCTCACAGTTGCCTTCAAATTATTTCTGGCCAAAATAATTAATTATAGGACTGTACAAATGTAACTACTCCTTACCGAGGGGCAAGGAGCTCGGAGCTGCCACCGGGTAGAAACAAGGTGCTGGGCCGGATAAAACAAGGTTCGGCGCGAGGGCCTTGTGTTTTCCACCTGTGCTCTCGGGCTTCCTCTTAACATTTTATTTTTTAGAAAGAGGAAGGGAGGGAGAAACATCAGTGTGTAGTTGCCTCTCATGCACCCCCTACTGGGAACCTGGCCCGCTAACCCAGGCATGGGCCCTAGACTGGGAATCGAACCAGTGACCCTTTGATTCGCAGGCCGGTACTCAACTGCTGAGCCACACCAGTCAGGGTTCAGCTTAACGTTTTTTTCTCTTTGTTTACAGGACTGACACGGCATCCTGGAATAAGAAACACCTGGTTGCTCCTGGCGCTAGAGGCCCGTGGTCCCAGCTTTTCCCTGTGGAGCCTCCTCAGGGTCTCCGGGATGTGCCTGGCAGAGCCGAACTGCAGGAGTGCCTTACCCTTGGCAGGCTGCCGGGGTCCAGGCTCTGGCCCAAGGCTGTACACGGACAGGCTCATTTGAGGCCAGGGCGGGGAGCGACCTGACCCAGGTAGCCACAAATCTGTAGCCTTCTAGGAGCCTCCAGGCCCTGGGCAGCCACTAGGGCTATGGAGCAAAACCCCAGGGCCCCACCCTGCATCTGCCCAAGTCCTAGGCTGCAGCCACCTGAACACGCTGGTGCGTTACACACTCTTGGGGCAGGCAGCCTCCAGGTGTCTAGAATCTTCTCGGGAGCCTATCCCTCCCTGTTTCGCCAGCCTTTCCCTGAAGGGCAGCCTCAGGGCCTTGCTCCGCTTTCTGAATTGGCGGAGCACCCCCAGGCTTCGCCCAGGCGCTCCATCAGCAACATTCCCGCTTTGGACCCCGAGCTGTTCCCAAAGTTCTGAGTTTCAGTTGTCACCATAGATACTGAGTGGGGAGGGGGGAAATGCTCTGGTTTCACATGCCCTGGCTCTTAGCCCGGGCTGTAACCATTTAGGTTATCCAGGAGAAAAGCGAAATTTTCATTCCCTTTCAGTTTTAGAGTCAGAGGAATTAGCTAGGCAGAGGGCTACAGGGGTGATTCCTCCAGCCTCCGTCCAGACAGAGGGCTTCGCAAACCAGCGCCCTCTAGACTTCCCCGCAACATCCCTCAGTATTAGCTAGCTCTGCGCAAGGGCTCTGGTTACGGGTTGGAAGGAATAAAAGGGTGATCGCTCCTACCGAAGGTACACCGTGGAGAAACAGCGAGATCAAACAGCTAGGTCACAGACACAACCAACTTTTACCCAGAACAGTGGTCAGCTCCCAGATTTTTTTTTAATGTTAGAAAACATTTTTAATATACTGTTGTCAAATCGCAAACCAAGTAAATAACTATTCAGTGAAATAACGACTTCCATTTTCTTTATTTGTTCATTCATAGCAAATCTTTAATTTTTTAGAGAAAGAAGAAAAAATACGTGTGGTGTGCAGGTTAAATAGCACATTTTCTTGTGCCGTCCAGAGGAGTGAGAACACATTTGGGGGGCACACTGTGATCATTTGAGCATCCCCTCTTACGTAGGTAACTTACATTTTCAGGGTGCCCACATTTCTTTATGTTCTCTGTAATAATACAAATTGTCCATGATAGTCACCGAGATCAATGACTTCCAAGATGCACACTTTGATGTCATATGTTTCATCCATAGCTCTCATCAATTTCGGGCTCTTAACAGGTAAAAGCGTATTTTCGTCCATCAAGCGCTACCTCATCATTAAAGGTAATACAGGTGGGCAGGCAGGGTCGGGCAGATCACTCCCCAGTAATAAGTTGCAGCTTTTGTTGTTAGAGTATTGTCTGCTCAGGTATCTTGCAAATCTGGGGGGAAAAAAGTAAAGCCAGGTGCAGACAAAGGAAGGTTTCTTGATGGAAAAACATAGCCCAGGGCCCTGATGACATGCGGTCTAATTAGGTGAGTCATCCACACCCTTGTGCTGCTGAGGCTTACCAACCTAAGTGCCGAACACATTTGAGAAAATCAGGGCAGTTTTCTTACACAGCAAGATAAGTAAGATAAGGGAGAAGGTATTTTAGAATCATCACGTGCTAAAATTATCCTCGGCTGCTGAGTAGGATGGAGAGAATAGCCTGGGCATTCAGGCCCCAGCCAAAGACAAGTTCAATGAGAAGCTGTCTGATGCACACAGATGTCACGTGTTCATCCTCCTAACCTCGTAATTGCCCACAGACCTGCATGCTGGGCCTTTAACAGACATCAGTGCTCGCGTTCTGCTAATTGACACTATTAACAGGGTAAGTATTGGCAAGGATTTGTTTTTGACACCATGGGGCTAACCATCAACCTCAAAACAAAGTGCCAGGCCCCCGTGTGGGATGAGATGTGGGAATATCAGTACATGTCTCTGGAGCCCATAGAAATGCTTCGTACACTCCTCCACCCTTTTCTTTTTCTTTTCTTTTTCTTTTTTTCCCCACAGAGTTCCTATTAGGTAAATGGCTAGATGCTTCCAGAAAAAAATGATGACTCATTCTGATGGCGGGAGACAGGACAGGGCAAGAACCAGGCACTGCCCTGTGCCTGTCACCCTGGCCGGAGTTTTCCGCACACTGTCCCCCACCGGCACCCACTTACCCGCAATAGTTGCGACGAACGGGGAGCGAGCGCGCTCTCACCAACGGCCTGGGGAGGAAATATTTGTTGGTCTTAGTCTCCCAGTGGCTCCAGGAAACTTTCCTCGTTACATTCAAGGAAGGAAAAACACTGCGGCCCTACGTCCTGGCTGGGACGCCTGGCAGCCACCTGGCCAAACCCAGAAGCACAGAGAGTCACCCTGCCCGAGGTAGTCCCTGCAGCGGGTCAAGGGATAAGCTGCGGCCAAGAGAGACAATGACACACGAGCGCTGGCAGGAACATGGTGGGACTTGATTAGGGGACAGGAGAGGGGTCAGCCCTCACAGCACGTGACTATGAAGAGAGGCCTACTGCCAGGGGGGCCGCCATCGTGGTGGGAGGGGGTGAGGGAATGTCTGCAAGAGGGAGATCAGAGACCAGCAGGAGGGCAGTCCCTGGCCAGTGAGCGCCGAGGGACAGACAGCAGCCTCTTGGGTCCTAGAACCACACGATTACGTCATTGATGGCAAGCAGATGCTGGGTGTAGGTTCACAGGATAGGCAAGGCAGGAAGGCACTCACCGGCTGACCATCTGCTGGGCTGGACCAGTTCAAAATAGTTAAATGTGTAAAATGTGACATTGGAGCCTGCAGGCTTTGGAGCCAGCGGGTATCAGCCTGCTGAGAAGTTACAAAGACCTAGAAGCTGGCACAGGGGGCTGGAGCCCCCTTAGGCTCCTTTGTATAACAAGCCCTGTTCCTCAAAACAACGAGAGTGGTCCTCAGTGCCACACCTGGAATTCGAGGACTTTTCCAGAATGACAAAACAGCGATGATAAAGAACACCCGGGAGCACGGCGTTAATGCACGTCTGAGTCAGACAGTCACCAACAGTCAGTAACTTCAAAGTTCATTACCTCGTCCCTGGCCAAACAGTAGCAGAGCCGTCTCTCACACCTGGTTATTTTTACCTCATCTCATTATCATTGTAGGTGAGACACCGTTGCCACCTCCCACTCACCCAATAATTTGCATGCCTGCCCCTTTGTTCTTTCTCTAGGGGGTGTCTGCAGAAGCACTTTCCCTTCCTTCCCTGCAGACGCTGCTTGGCATATCTTCTCTCCGATTTTTCTTTTCATGAAACCTCTGAATCGCTTTCCTTTTCCCACTCATATCCATGCCAGCTCGGCTCAGAAGAAGACACCAGAATTTCCTTTCTACTCCTAAAAATGCACAGCAACTCTCTTCATTGTGGACGGGAAGCTACCGACGCCAGCTGACCCAACAATCCCTCCTTCTTTCCCTGCCCTTCCATTTCCTGTCGGCGAAGTTCAAGTTGACCCACCCCAGACTTAGTTACACCCCTTCCTGAAACGGAAGGGGCTTATTAACGCTCCGGCACTTGGTGGGCCAATGCAACGGCACCTAATTTTCCTGAGCGTTTCCTCTCGGGAGGTGATATATTATCCAACTTCAAAAAATACATTTTCCTCTGATTAGAATATAGTAAACATTTTAATCCAAGTGAAGGGTACCTATCATCTCTAATATTTTTCCTTTAATTTTAATTAGTTTCAATTTCACCAATTATGCCTTCCAGGTGACCCCAGGCTCTGAGGTATTTCTACAGCCAGAGGTTAAACTTATTTGGCTTATTTACTTCTCGCATTTGACTTCTTGGGGCTTACTCTACAATTCTAAAGAGACAGTGATCTGTGTCCTTATAAAATATACATTATTGTTGGGAAAATGAGCCATTTGTGTTTATGTATTTGAGGGTGTTGAGCTCATCTTTGCAAAGAGTTCTGGCAAGAGAAAAAAAGGGGGAAAAATGTTCCCATGATCATTTTCCGCACAAGAATCTTACTAAACAGAGAGAGAGCCCAGACCTTGGTGTGTGTGCTGTGAAAGGGTCAGTAAATGCACAACAGCTGGTGTGATATTTCTCTTCTATTACAATAAAGCAGGGATTTTTTTAGCTCTTCACAGAGTGCAGAGCTAAACTGCCCATTTTTTAAGCAATGCGTTCTGTGGAAATAACTGTGGCACAAGCACTCACGACTATGTATATAGCCATCAGTATATATAGGTTTCTTACTTAAGAAAAGCGACTTTCACACGTCAGCTCCCACTCTGAGATGCACTGTAAAGCCATAATGCAGAGCACGGGAGCTGAAGATAGAAAGTCCAAAACTGGAACCCTGTCTCGGCTACCCACGTGCTAGGAGACCTGGACCCCATCAGCCAATCCCTGGAAGCCATGTCCTCACCATCCGTCCCGTGGCCAGCATGACCGCATCTACTCTGTAGTATTGTGGGAGTGATTAAGTGGAAAGACAATGAATGGTAGGGTGCTCAGCACAGCTCCTGGCCCCTGTTAAGTGCTGGTACAATAGCATTACTCATTAACAGCATACTGCCAGTAGGGTTCAGCATCTGCCATTTCCCCCATAAACAGAAAGGAGGGACTCCATTTTTCATTCTAAAAATGAAACCTTCCTATTATTGGCTTTAACTGACAGACCCCTGAAACATCATGAGGGATGGAATTGGGGGCAGGGTGGAACTTGGAAGGCTACTCCACTCACCCTGTGCCAACACTCACGTTTGCTTGAGGTTATGTTTGAAAGGTGTTTGCAGAAGAGAAGTAGCTGCTCGACCTCAACGCATCAAGAAATCCTCCCGAACTTTTCAGATTATACAAGTCTGTCCATCTGAACTTAATGACAGTAAAGTCCCATTCTGGTCTTTCTGTGACTTGAGGTGAGGGAATTCCCAGAGGCCTCGCTCGGAGCTTTTTTGCATGCTAATTATTCAGTGGTTTAAATCACGGCAGCAGCACCATCTATTGGGGAGTTTTCTTCTGAAACAAATGTTTCTGCGATTGTGGAAGAAAATGTAACAACATAAATTGAGGCTCATTTCAATTCTCCAGGAAGATAAAAAAGGGCAGTTTATTTTAATAAATAATTTCTTTTATCAACATCCTCAGGAATTGGTAAGAATCCTAAGTAAAAATTGCATGGTGTTCAGTGCTTGGTAGAGTACATTTCAA